>JAVQJL010011821.1:0-17447 GCA_036024295.1 Nannoperca obscura
ACACAGCCAGGTTTCAGTAAGGCAGAATATATCGATATCTTTATCTGATATCAGTTCGTTTACTAGAACAGCTTTAGATGATAGAGATCTGATGTTTAAGAGTCCACATTTAATTGTCCTGTTTTGTTGTGCTGATGCAGTGGTAGTATTACTTTTTATTAGTTTTTTATGTGCAATTCCCCTTCTGTTTACTTTTGATTTAAATACTTTAGGTGGTGGGAGACAAGACACCCTCTCTGTGGAGTTTAGGGTGGGTAATCTAAGTAATCTTGAGTTGGAAACCACCTCAGCAGTTTTAAACAGGAAGTTGTACAACCCTTTTCCTGTGCCGTTTTACAGTTGATGATGAAATTTAAGGTGCTGTACTAAGAGTTGGCGTTTGTGTTAAATCACAACAGTATGAGGACCTTAACATTAAATTGAAATTACCTTTTAGTTAGGATACTTGCATCTTTGCAATTAATATGACTCTTTTGTAAAGACTTTTTCAAACATAGGAGTAAATGGCTGAAATAGGCCAATAATAATAATAATTTGTTATCAACTAACTTGTATCATTAGGCTATCGACCTCAGTGTGTACATTGAGAGATTTGTGTTGGACCATTGCCAGTGTAAGCTAAATATCAGAACTTAAATGTGGCTTCACATTTGCCCAATAAACCTAATCTAACCTAAAACTAATACTTTAACTTTTAATTGATGCTTTCAGATTGGCTTTCTGCATTTTGCCTTCTGTCCATAACGAGCATGATGCATCATGCTGTCATGTGTTGCATAACTCATCATCAGCTCCTTCATATTGAATGTGATAATGGACTCTTTGTGCAGTGGGTTAGCCAGCTGTGTAAACGTGTGTTTTAATGTGATCACAGCATTGTTACCTGCAGCCCATCAATTCAAACATGATGTCCGACAGTGTAATAGACAATAGTAATAGTCTTTCGGTTATATGCACAGTCTGCTAAAAGTCCAACATTTTCATGCTTCATAGCGTATATTATCAGTCACAGCCGCACCATAAATTCAACGAATAAGCAAAGATCTGGTCTTTGGCGCTCTGTGGAGTAAAGAGCAGACGCAGCTGGAGTCTGGCTGTCTATTGCTTAGTCATGCCCTCTGTTTCCATGGAGGAGTCGGGGCAGCGGTGTAATTACGCAGTCAGGGAGTGGTACGCTAATAGCGTCTGTGTTCTTGGCAAGAAGAAAGTGCTGATTGTTGACTTCGTGACTCTACTATAAGGGCCAGATTGTTTGTGTGTTTTTATGATAACTGCTTCAGCATGTGTGGGACAGTGTTTTAAGGCTGGATAATACAACGGGACAAACAAGCACTGATACTGGTCTCAAAAGGCATTTAACCACAGGATATTTAGACGGTCGTCTCTGTTTCTTTGCACCGTCCTCTTTGGATTTTAGTTTATTGTAGAAACTTAGAATCACTGGATTATTAGAAATATATCTGTTAGCAGTCTAGAAAGCATGAGGTGGGCAGCACGAAACCATCTATCACAAGAATAATTGTCCTCAGTCTGCAAAATGCTTTTCTTGTGTTTTTATTCCCTTGTAGATGATGGCTGTAAAAGTAACAACCAGACAAAGAGGGAGAAGAAGAGGCCACCGGGGACAGTGGAGGTCACTGTAAGTAAAAGTACAGTGGATCACACACTGATTTATTAGCAGAAAGGTGTTAGTTTGCATCATCTAGTATGTCGACCTGTGTGCCTTTTTTAGAGACTCATTTGACAGAGCAGTTCATCTCCTGTTACAGGTGGGGCCGAACGATTCCCTCAACAGCATCGCGCTCAAGTTCAACATCACCCCGAACAAGCTGGTCCAGCTGAACAAGCTCTTCTCTCGCAGTGTCTACCCCGGTCAGGTGAGAACCTCGGTGGGAACACGCACCGCCGCGTCATTTCCCTTTTAATCATCCGTCTGATTGGCCGATTTGTCATGATTATTGTTACAGAAGCTGTTCGTCCCTGACCTGAGCCAGTCAGAACCGGACCTGAAGTCTCAGAGTTCCTCCGGTACCTCCTTCACAAATAACGTGTCAGAGAGTGCTTCACATGTAAGTAGAAAGGGATTCATTATGTTGCTCAGTGTACACGGTAGTTTACAGTAGCCATTTAGGGAAATTTGTCAAAAAGGTTGTTTAAAAGGCACATGACAGGAGATTCCCCCCCGTCTTGTTATGTTTTCTATCTGAATCTTTACTATGAAACTATCCAAAATCCAATCTATCCACAACAAAAAAATCTCAAACCTATCCAAAAAAAAAAGCCACAAAAATGTCCTAATGTCCTATAAATCCACCTTTGACCTTGTTTGCTTTGTTTGGGTTGATTGTGTCAATTATACTTTACTTAAGGTTCTGTTTAAACCACCAGGCATTAGTGAAAATGTGTCTTCCACCAATTGTCTTGGGAGTTACACAGATAACATAACGGGAATAGGTTCAGTCTTTTTTGTGAGTTTTCGAACGTTTCGTCCAAAATTGCCCATCCACACTGGCTCCACTCCCACCGCAGCAACTACGGCTCTGATGCTCCGAAATATACTCTCCTAATTCAAATTCGGCTATGCTCCATGATGGATCACAAATGTAATCCCTGGTATGGGGTAATTTAATAACCAGCTTTTTGGCAGTCAAGACACAAAGGTCCTTCAGGACATGGCATTATTTTAATAAGTGGGTATCAAATGTCTGTCTCCGGTGGCCTAAAATCAAAGGCTGATGAGAACTGAAACCACATGGTGATTAGACTCTTCAAAACAAGTTCTACTGAGAACAAGCACAACGTTCATGTGTCTGATCTGTGCCTTTAACGTCCTTCAGGATGGCATTTCAATCTGCATGTCAGCAAAGTCCATCCGGCGTGAGCTCTCCCCAAACTCCGAGGACGAGAGCCCGGCGACGGTTAAATTCATCAAGATGAGCTGCAAATACTTCACCGATGGCATGGTGAGAAAGCCAGAAAATGTGATGACGCAAATGAATGCTGAAACGCACTCAAGTGTGTAATAAAAAGCCAATTCAAATGCTAATTAATCCAGCGGGTGACGCTGTTTTCCGATGCAGGGAGTGGTGGGAGGCGTGCTGATTGTGACACCCAACAACATCATGTTCGACCCCCACAAGTCCGACCCCCTGGTGATCGAGCACGGCTGTGAGGAGTACGGCCTGATCTGCCCCATGGAGGAGGTCGTCTCGGTGGCGCTGTATGACGACGTGTCGCGCATGAAGCTCAAAGATGCTCTGCCGTCGTAAGAGCTCCTAACCATCTCGCTTTCCTCTTTTCCCTCTTTTGTAGCGGCTCTGATTCCTCCTTTACTTTACTTCTTTATCCCATCCCTTTTTTCTGAAGTACCTTTGTTTCCACTGGAGTTAAAAACCTCTCACATTGTTCTAGTTTTGTAATTTTCATAATTTGTTCTTCATTAATCTTTCCATTTTTTGATTCATTTGCTGTTTTTACATCACACGTGTTGTTTTCTTTTCATTTTCTTTGGTCATTTATAATTTCTGTTGGACCTTGTCTTTTCTTTTGTTGTCTCCCTTTTCATCTTCATCCTCGTTTGCGGTGCGGTATGTGTGATGCCCCGTGACCCCACAGAGACCTACCGCAGGATTTGTGTCCTGTGTACAGGCCCGGCGAGTGGGAGCAACTGCCGTCAGAGGGGGATCTGAACCCCTTCAGCCGCTACGAAGCTCTCAATCCAAAGCGGCCAATTGTCTTGGATGACATTGAATCAGCGCTCTTAGAAACGGGTAACATCATGTCTTCTATTGGTGTTTATCTAAATTGAGTCCAATCTTTGCAATGAATGAAATGAAATTACTTCAAAATGGTGGTAAATATGACCAAATATTTATACAATATATTATTTAGATTACTAAATCAACTCTTGAGCATCCAGACTTGACTTTGGGATAAGTTCAAATGTATTTTTCAATATAGCTGAAACGTTTGGTTGATTAATGATTTAGTATACAGACAGAATATTCATCTTTGTGATATTGAATTTTGATTGTTGATTAATTATTAAAGTCTGTTTGTACACGTTTTTGTTAGTTTTTTGTCTTCTATGATAGTAAAATGAGTAACTTTGGATTTGGGCTGTGGGTTGGGTATTTGTGATCGCCTATTTTTCACTATTTTCTGTCATTGTATCAACCAAATAAATAATTCATTGGGAAAAAGATAACGAAATAATAAATATAGTTGATAATGTCTTGATGTTAAACAAGTTTTATCTTGATAATATAAGGGGGCACAGAGGGCGAGCAGACGGCCAAGTCTCCGTCAGACGAAGGATTCACAGAGTTGGAGCCAACGGTCAACGGGATCATTGAAGAGACGGAAGGGACGTCCTCCACAACACCCAGCGTTGCCAGCAGGGACCAACAGGAACTAGGACCGAGCTGCCCAGGCCGGGGAGGCTTTCAGGACAAGTCAATGTTTGGTCAAACTAAAGGGAAACTGGATGATGAAGAGGATGAGGGTGTAGCTCAGAACAGCTCCGTTGAGGATGGAGAGTCGATACAATCCTCTTCAGAGACTGAAAAACGGGGTGATAAACGCACAAGCCAAGAGGTAAGTGAAACCAAAGAAATAAAACCTAAAGGGACCGAAGAGCTGCTAAATGGTGCGCGTGATAAAATAATCGCCGCACCAGTGGACCAAAACAGGAAATTGATTCTGAAGGAAACATCGGAGGTTCGTGGGAACTGCAGTCCGAAGAGACAAAGCCCAGACACACCGGCAGCTGGGGCGGAACTCAGTGAGGAGGAGAGGCGGAAGAAAGGCTATGAGGCTGAAGCGAAGTCGTGGCTGCGGGAGAGGATGCAGGCTCCAATAGAAGGTGGCAATCATAAACCACATATTAAACCCTTCGGGAGATTGGGACAGTTATAAGGACTGGATACTAACCAAACTCTCTTTCCCTGTTCTCTGTAGACATGCTTTTCTCATCAGAGGAGAAGAGTAAAAACCCTCCTATGTTCCTGTGCTTCAAAGTGGGAAAGCCAATGAGGAAGTCCTTTGCCTCGGGGATGACCTCTAGTCCCGCCCACTCATTTGGGGGCTGGGATAAACAGCCGGAGTACTGGTTTGCTGTGCCACAAGAAAGGTGAGATAATGGCTAGCTTTTAATACCCATACGGTACATTATCATACTGAAATCCATCAGTGCGACAAACGCTGACTCGTACGCATTCGTTAACTGTCAAAAGCCTCGATGATGGTCGCGTTTGAATCAAGAGAGATATAACTTAAATATACGTGGTTTGAAAACGAGAAATCCACCAGGTCTAAGCTAGCGATGTGTCTTTTGTGTGTGTGTTCCAGGGTGGACCATCTGTATGCATTTTTCGTCCAGTGGTCTCCAGATGTGTACGGGAAGGAGGCTCGAGAGCAGGGCTTTGTTGTGGTGGAGAAAGACGAGCTGGACATGATAGACAACTTCTTCAGTGACCCGGCATCTTGCAGCTGGGAGGTAAGCTCAGCAGAAAAGCAAGTAGCATGCTCGCTTCCCTCCGTTTGCGCCACAGGATCAGCACTGTAAGGGTGTGTTTGCTGACATATTTAATAACAACAGTGCCGTGTTTTTGAAATGAGCCCCACTGGTGATAGGCGGTGAAGTCTTTTTGACTTGCATCATGTGCTTGTTTTTGCTCCCAAGATCATCACCATTGATGAGGCAAAGCGTAGGCAGAGCTTCGGCAGCTGTGACGGAGACTTGTCTCTGGATGCGCTGCCCATACTCGGTGATGCCAGTGATCTGCTGCAGGACACACACATTGAGAAGGTGCTGGCAGCTGGCTGCTGACCACATAGAGTTCACTACTGATCCTGATCAGTTCGCCCCATAATCATAATCTGATGATCTGTTTGCCCCCCCAGCTTGTCTGTCGCCTGCCAGCCCGTGTGCAGGGTTACCCCTGGAGACTGGCCTACAGCACCGTGAAACATGGGACCAGCCTGAAGACTCTGTACAGGAGCCTGGCAGACGTGGACAGTCCTGTGCTGCTGGTCGTCAAAGACATGGATAACCAGGTAGATACTGCATGTGGATGACTGGGAGGCTCGCTGGCCGTTAATGTAGAAGGTGAAGAACAGCCAAATGCTAAGAGGTCATATTAAGAAGTCTCTTGTTATTTTTTTTCTTACTGCTGAGAGTTGATTCAGTTATAGCCCTGTGTCTATGATTAAAGACTATGGTGACTCCTTGTGGTGGTACCAAAAACACACTGCAGTAAAAACTTGTGCAATCAGAATAATTTCAAATTTCCTATATTCATAAAAAGTAATATAAAAGTCTGCTTGTGAATATTCGTTCCAACTCTTTTCATCCTTATATTGAAGCTGACTCTTTTCACAGATATTTGGGGCATTCTCGACGCATCCGTTCAGAGTGAGTGAACACTGCTATGGCACAGGAGAGACATTCCTCTACAGCTTCTGTCCTGAGATCAAGGTTTGTTGTACTAAATGATCTCGGTTTGGGTATTTAGCTTTACTCCTCAAATGGCAATATCAGACGTTGTTGTATGTGTATTTTCAGGTGTACCGCTGGACGGGGGAGAATTCTTACTTTGTGAAGGGAAATACTGATTCCCTGCAGCTGGGAGGAGGAGGGTGAGGAGATCGACAATCTATCAATTTATATCCACGATCTAAAAACCCTTGGACAGCAAAGGGTTTGGCATCAAGTAATGTACACCTGCTGACTAACTTTTCGCCCCGTCCTCTGCAGTGGTCAGCTGGGTCTGTGGCTGGACGGCGAGCTGTACCGAGGCACCACCACCAAGTGTGCCACCTTCAACAACCAGCCGCTCTCCGCCCAGCAGGACTTCAACATCCATAGTCTGGAGGTATGGACCTTCGAGTAGCCTCCCCTGCTCCAACTACGTCTACGTTCGCTCTCCGCGCCCTACCTTCAACACCTCCAAGTCTATTGCGCACCGCTTGGTGGTAAACCTAGCTACCCCACAATGAAACTAAATGTTCTGTGAGAGAAGACAAAAAGCAGCCTGTGTAGTTATGATGACTTAAAACGACAGGAAGTCTTCTGTAGCCCGTTTTGAGGTGGGTTTGGCCAGGTTGTGTCTGGTTAATCCACCCCTCAAAGGTGGAAGTGTGAGAAAATGTGGTTGCTCTCAGTTCATTGGCTGCCTTAGACGTCTGACAACGCCTCCAGCTTTCCCAGCATGCAGACTGCCTCACCACCATAAGCTTATGAGGAGAGAGAGAAGAGGATGGCTGCTGATGTTACTGTTGAGGTTATCCTTAAAAGTGCTGATTCTTAAGTGCGTATGGTAGAACAAGGTGCCCCATATTGCTGTAGGTGTATTTGTGCAGAGATAACGGTAATGTAATTTGTATGTTTGGGAATGTACAGGATTCTGTACGGAAGAGGTTTGGAATGATGGTATATCTTTTTATTTTATAATTTTTTTTACAACGCAATGAATTCCAAATGTGAAGAAAGTGGATATTCCCAGGGAGCTTTTAGGATCCTCCAACTTTTCAATTAACTTTCACTGAGGGAAATATTTTAATTGTTTACAATGGAAGTGTTACACTTCTCGTTTTAGAGGAACTGAATGAGAATGTCCCATTTACGTTTCCTCATAACTACATAAAACCTTTTCATTCCCCGTTTTCAATCCAAAACAAGTGGTAAAGCCAGGAAACGTTTGCAATGACCAAATATGTCCGGTTTTAGTTTCATATTTGTTGTGAGCATTTTATAAAATATTTTAGATTTTTTACTTTTATTTTTACATTCGGTTTTTACAAAGAATGCGCAGTTGGTTTGTGTTTTTTTTTTTAAATGGTTGCACTTTTATAGAAATGTTGTGTTTAAATATTTCTGTTTCTGATTAGATCCAACAAGCACCAGAAATGACTGATGTCAGTATTGAATTCATATCTGACGCCCACAGATTTTATGTTTGATTTTCATTTGTGGTCATTGTTGTTCAGAGAGTCACAGCCACTAGAAACATAATGTCACTTTGCACTAAACTCAACGCTGTCTTGTGGCCCTGTATAATTTAACATTTCTTCAACGTAAAATTGTTACTGAATGTTGTTTGATTACCACTGCAGGGGGGCACTTCCTGTCTGACCGCAGGTCAGCCTCAGTCTGCTTTACTTAAAAATGGGTGGAAAAGGGATTTTCTTTTTGCACTTTGGTATGCCACTAACAAAAAATTCTAATCTAACATGGAAAAAAAGCTCATTTATACCCTGTCTATGTAACACAATCTTGTAGTGCATGAATATGCAATATAGGAAATGTCTGACACCACTGTTATGAATCCTGCCATACTATTCACTAATACCAATTATCGCTTCATGTGAAAATGAGCTTTGTTGTCTTTAGCTGTTCAGTGTTGTAACTGTGAATGCTCCCAGAGTATTATTTCTTGTGAATCCAAAACTGCTGTGGTCTGTGAAATCACTACGGATCTATTTATTGTGTTGTTATGGCAACCACATTTAAACCGAAATAAATGTTAGATATATACAGATATGATAACGGGTCATGTTGTTTATGTCCAACTTTTATGTCTACCTTTTTTTTACCCTTTGGTTGGATAAAATATCATCTCTCACCGGTGGTATAATTTTTGGGTGGGACAAATGCACCTTTTTCCAATATTGGGGGGGACACGTCCCACCCGTCCCCCCCGGTTCCTACGCCTATGGCTTCGGCGTATACGCTGGGCGAGTTCTGCGCATGTGCGGAAATCAAGTCGGGATCAAATGGAACACAAATCTGTGATCGATTCTGCACATGTCTGGCTAATCTCGAACCAGCCTATTAGATCCACAATTTCGCCCTTTCATTAATACTAGAAATGCAACTGTAGCAAGTAACTCACTATCACTATCCTCGTTCATATTTTAAGATGTTTTAAATTATATCCAGCTACAAAAGGCATGAAAAGCCAGCAGTTACCACGGACGTACTGAGAGTCGTTGCTATGGAAACAGGCCCCATCGTCTTGTCTAGTCGCATTGGTGTAAACTAAAGACTTGGTGGTGTAAACTGGCAGGTTTCAGGACATTGCAGACCGGTGCACCATCAAACGCCTAGTTCGTCGTAAGATGTTCAAAATTGACATTTCTTATCATCTTTTACATACAGTAAGACACACGGAAGTCGCCCTATTACGGCCGCCATCATAGATATAATAAAGATCACTTATTGAGAAGATGACCCACTTGATAAAGCTGACTAGCTGACTTTACTCAACCCGTTTTCAGGCACCACACAGAAACTTTCAGAAACAGAAACAGTTCCCAAACAAGTGTCCCTTTGTAGTGACTATTATACACTGTTTACCTTTATTTGAAAAGGCAATAAAACATAAAATGCCAATTTGACAGCCCTCATTTCTCCGCCTATAAGTGTGGGGATTGAAGCATTTAGAAAAGCATTGAGTAATGTCTCTTCGCAAATATAGACGATCTTTGGCATGTTTATAACACGGGATACGTTTACCGGCATCAAGTTGAGGAAGTATTGAAGGACACCTGAAACTTCAGTCCAAGAAAACATCGGGAATATGGCAGGGAACGAATTAGACTCAAGGGAAGAAACAGATGAAACGTGTATTTTCTGTTTGATAGCTAAATGTCAAGACCAAGAAACGGAAGTCATTAAAAAGGTACGGTAAACCAAAGTTTACTTCAGGACACTGCTGTGGACAGATACAGTATGTGGCCGATTTCTTCTGAATAAGACACATGGGCCTACCATTAACAATAAAATATAGATGGAACAGCATTCAAGTTTGACAAAAAATAACTTATCACAAGGTGCATTTACCTGATTATACTGCAGCTTTCCAGCAGCTCAAGTGTTACGGGTGGATTTGTCCTCAGGTAGGCTACAAAGGTACAATGTTTTATACAGTATAAATATGATGATTGGTTGATTGAGGCTGCAGAAAGACTAGTTAGAAAAAGACAACAAAAAGCTAAAAGTACTGATAATGTAAATGGCTGAAACCACCAGTTTCTGTCACTCCAAATGTAAAAATCCATCAAAGAGTTATCATATGATTCTTAGGACCATCTGATGGGGCTGTGGTGGGGTACATCGGACAAACATTTTGGGTTGATACGCAGGTAAACGCTGACAAAATGAACCATGATAATCTAGCTTTTCACATTGACAATATGAGATAGGCTAACGTTTCCAGTAAAGGACTTCTAGGCTTGTTTGACTGTCAGCTCCTATATCAGAGAGGCAGGAAGACCAGTTCAATTAATGTGTGGCGTCAGTCTGTTTCCAACACAGAAGCTTCAGTGTGTGCACAGCATCATTTAATAACTCTCAATCAGCAGGTGATAGGGAAGAGGAATCCTAAAATCCAAATGAACTATTAGGCCCGATAAAAGTCTCCATCCAGAGAAGTGCCTTTAGCATTAGCACCACAGCATGGACAGTATACCCTCTACACACGCGTTTCAACAATGCTGCATTTCCTGGCGTGTGGGGTCACATGCTTGTGTTTAACCTCTCTATATTTCCATTCCCTCCAACAGAACAAGGAGCTGGTGTGTTTCAGAGACATTTGCCCTGCTGCTCCCCACCATTACCTGGTTGTTCCCATACAGCACATACACAGCTGCCACTCACTACACAGGGGACACATCAGCCTCGGTCAGTTATAGTGGACTACAAACTACTGCAAATACTACTGCCACTGCTGAACCACTATTTCTACTGAGCTGCTACTGTTGCTAAGTGGCCTACTGCTTGTAGTGATATTAGTCCGTACAACTATGCTACTCGTACTAGTAGAAATTGCCCCGCTGCTGTTGAAACTACGTCTACAACTACTACTTCTACATTGACTAATACTATCACTGATCTTCTTCAAGTGCTTCAGTTCAATATATTTAAGCTACCTCATGAATTGAATCTTGTTACAGATAAGTAACTGAGTCATGTCTCCCAACAGTTGAACAGATGGTTGAGATGGGGAAAGCTGTACTACGAGACCATGGGATCACTAAAACCAATGACATAAGGTAGATGAAGACAGGTAGTGTGTGTGTGTGTGTGTGTGTGTGTGTGTGTGTGTGTGTGTGTGTGTGTGTGTGTGTGTGTGTTTCTTAATCTTCAATAAACAAAGTTTTTAGGCCTACTTGACTATTTCTTGACCATGCACAGTAATTTACTGGAATCTCCACTGGTTGCCTAGCGACTGCTCAGAGCCAAAGAAGAGTCCACTGATTAACCCTTAAAACAGCACATTGTCATTTTAACATTTTGGGTTTGTACAGATTAAACAAACAAGTTACATTGTGTTCATTTGTGAGATTTTGCTACATTTTAAGATTAGCTGTTTCCCCGTTTCCAGTTTTTATACTAAGCTAAGCTAACAGACTGCTAGCTGTAGCTTCACGGTTACCTTATAAACGTCAGAGTGGTACCAATAGTCTCTTCGAACTTGCCTTGAGGAAGCAAATAGGTGCATTTCCCAAAATGTCAAACTTTTGCTTTAAGTAATGAAGAGTTTTCTCTACAGGCTGGGGTTCCACCAACCTCCCTTCACTTCAGTCAATCACCTCCACCTCCATGTGCTCGCCCCCGCCAGCCAAATCTCAATAGACATGAAGTATAAATTCATTCCAGGGACCATGCAATTTGTCACTGTGAGTGCTGAAGATTAGAAATTCCCTCTTCCTTACTTCTTATTACATTCACTTTCTTTATTAATTCTCTTATGCAAAGAATATTACGGTCGTTGCAGTGTTATCCATGCAATGGGTGTGGCATTTGCACTAAATGATCTTTCGTTACTTTCATACTTTACTGTAAATAAAATCATCAGACAAATTATCGAAATTAAACAGATATAGTACGTTCCTTGATCTTGACAATTTCTATGCCTCCATCTGAATTAATATTTTACTCTTTGCAGGAAAAAAGTCTACAGGAGCATCTAAAGAAGAAATCTCCACCAGCCAAGGAAAAATTAGCCAAAAGGTTATTCTGGCTCCAAAATAAATCACCAGTGCAGAACAGCAGTACCTGCATATGAAGCATATACAACACGGGGGTATGCTACCCTGGTAGCTTAATGGTAGCCTAAAATACAAAAACAGAAAATGTACTCTGATTTCTACAATATTTTGGATTTCACTACTCACTACTTTTATTTAATTTAACTTTTTAGAGGGTTTAGATCTTAGATACAAAACATGTGATGACCAAGGAGATATGAGCCATTGCGATGGTGCTATGGATACAAACTTAAAACTAGCCTACATTTAAATGCATCAGTAACAAATATCCAGTCATATAATCTCTCTCTCTTCTCAATCTCTCTGCAGCTCGCAGTAAAGAACGTATTTATATTTATATTATACCTTATTTATAGACTTTTTATTGGCGGATTTGGTGAGTTTTATTTTGTTTCTGTTGATTTTGAATAAAGTGTGCTTTATGACAAACAAGGTCAAATTAGTGTTTTTGCTGGTGCTGGTGCAACATTGTTACCATAAAGTAAAAGTATTGATCATGCAGTATGGCCCATTTCACAATAATCTATATGCTATAAAGCTATATTATTGGCACTGTTCAGCTGAAGTCAGGTATGACTGTGGAAACATGAGATTTACGATGGACTGTTTCCTGAGGCTTCCCTGAAGGTTATTTTGAAAAGAAACCTATATAAAACCTCCAGAGAACCTTTAGGGAACGTTCCCTATGGGTTCCCCGAAGGTTATTTTAGCCCTGTAAACATGGCATCACATTTTTAAGAGTATCAAACTTCTTTTTTTGCAACACTTGCTCGAGGGATGGAAATGTCAGTTCACTACTTTGGTCCAGACTGAAATATGGCAACAACTATTAGATGGATTACTGTGACATTTGGCACAGATCCGTGCCACTCGAATGAATGAATCCCTCGACTTTTCTTCTAGCGCCACAATGAGGTTTGTGATTTTGATTGAAATGCCTTGACGACTATTGGATGGATTGCCATGAAATTTGGAATGAATATTCATGTTCCCCACAGGATGAATAATAATCACTTTGATGAACCCTTATCTTTTCCCTCCATCAGTTCATATTGAATTGCCCAATACTGGTTTCTGACCAAATTCCTGCAAATCTAATGACATTCTCATCAGCCTGCGTTGCACTGTACTCTGGTCTAGACTCCGTCTTCTTACCTTTTATGTGTATCTTGCATGAATGAATTTAGAGCCAAACGATTAGTTTTGATGTGTAAAATCTCTTTAAATCCCAATCTCAAAGTGGCTTTGTTAAACAAATACCATTTCAAATTGACCCAAGCAGAAGCCTAAGCAACAATAGCGCATTCTTGTATTACTGTTTTGATTTGGACTCAGTTGCCTGATCATGTGCCATCCATATAGCCCCTCAACATGAGAACAAATATCTATATATCTTCTTCCATTGTAAAAAGGATTTTAAAAATCACCAAACAAAGCTCTAAGGTTAAAACATATACTTCTATGAATACAAATGATTCTGTATATATGTCTGTTCTGAACAACATAACCTTTTCTGAAATAAAATGCTTTGTTAATGTTCAAAAACATTCATCAATCAACAGTGGCTGAAGTAGTATTACTGGTCACGCTTTTCATCACAATGTCAGTTCTTCATGTGAGCCACTTGATGTCACTACTTGCCTACTTGCAACTCTGATGTTAGTCATTGTTTGTTTTATGGGGACTCAAACTTTGTTATTACTAATTTAAAAATGATAAACAGAGAAACATTAAAAAAAATAAACTTTAACATGATGTAATTTAACAACAAACCAGCGGTCACGTGGTAAATCTGGACGTTTTGGGTCCCAGGGAGTTCTGGGGCCCTTTGGCAGTTGCTCCCTTTGCCCAGCTGGTAATCCAGCCTCAGATGTATCTCAGTTTTCCTTTTGCCTAGTTTTAACCCTTTAACTTGTGGAACTTGTTAAGGAAAGCTATGTTTGTCTTGGTAATGGGAACAACACTATTAAATAAAACATGGATGGAAGGATTTCAGGTTTAACTTGTCCTTACTGACTGTATTGTTATCTGGTCGACTAAACCCACTTATGCAAACTAAAGTCCACATAATGCACACAGATTTTCAGATGCACGTGTGAAATCTACTCATAATTTTATCCTACAAACTCAGTTATTATTATTTTCTAATAAAGTGTACTCTAATGGATCCAGAGCATCTCTGCGAGGCATAAGTACAGTCACTTGCAATGAACAATAGGTCGAAAGTTGATGAATTACTTTTTAATAAGTCTTTCGTTTTATTTTGGACACCTCGTGCCAGCTGGAGAGAGCAGTTTTTTAAATTCATACCTGCAGTTGATAAACTGGTATCCTGGCTGGTGACGTTACATTCCTGACATTCTACGTTGCCGTGACGCCCTGGCTGCCGCGGTGTAGCCCCGCCCTCGCACCGTCAACAACTGGATTCCAGCTATTTGTATTTTCGTCAACTAGCCCCGCTAGCCCGCTAAGGATGGTTCATAGCGTTCCTAAAAAAACGAGTTTGCCAACCTGCATGGCCATTTAGTCATTTCGTGTGCTTGAAACACACTCCATCGATAGCTTGTGCCGATGTGCAGCCAGTGCGAGCTAAAGGACCGACGAGAGCGGAGAGATCGCCTTGCATACCGTAGCCGCCTCTGAAACCAGCTAACGCAGCTAACACCTTACGTTAGCTGGCTGGCTGACAGCTGGTTCGGTTAGCTACGTGCCTTTTAACAGTAACGTAGCGAAGATTTACGCCCTGTAACGATGAATTGTCTCTGACATTGGTGAGTATAACTAGCGTGTCATGGTTGAGTAATACCAAGCCAACGAATGTCATTTGTTTTGAGTCGCTTCAGTGTTGCTTTGCGTGCTAACCGACTGGCTAACCATCGGCTTGTTTGTAGCAGAGCCACGCCTGGGCCATTTAAATGAACGTTTGAGGCTGATAACATGGGGTTGTTGCTTCGGGTGTCACTGTAAGGTACACAGTGTTCAGTTTTATAGCACTTGAAATAATGCCACTGTTTTGGTTTGCAGAGAGGACGGAGGCCCAGTTGGTTGTCACATTGGAGTAACCAGAGCCCATAAATAGAAGGTGGGTCTTGGTCGACTACGGTGGTGCCATCCAAGATAAGCGGGTGAGCCGGGAGTCAACCTGCCGATGCACCCCTGGTTTTGACCTGCCAGAGCTGCCAATATGATGCCTGTAAGTGCACACAACCCCTGCTTCCTTGCATGGAACGTGTAACCCTCTCTCCCATTTATTCTTTGAAGATTAGTAACTTCATAACTAACGATTAGATTACACACTTTTTAATTTTTTATTTATTTTTATTTATTTTTACAGTAAATCAAACCTGCAAGGTAGAAATTGTCAGGTGTCATGCTCTCTACTGGAGTGGTATTAGGGGTGGGGGGTGTATTCTTTTGAAAAAAGGCACACCTAGCTTTTAATATTGCTCTGTGGCATTAAAACCTCACCTGTAAAAATATGTAAAGGTAGGAGATTAAGATGAAGAGCACCGTCTGATTCTGGGACTATCAATGCACACACACATTTCAAGACCTTTCCCACCGCCACTCAGCTAATCTATAAGTGAGATCAGAGCCTAGAAATAAAAAGCGGGACTTTATCTGCCTCAACTTTATCCGTTGGACGGTATCTCAGCAACTATCCATAGCTGCGGGACTTTCATTTTTCACGTGGATGGTTACAGTGACTAAAACACAACAGGGAAATGTGTTTAACTTGGTGAACAGGGTTTGCGGTGGATCTGGAATCTGTTGGCTTTTAGCACAAGGAGGGGAAAAAAGTTTTCCTCATAAGATTGAAGATGTGGTCCTTGTAAGCAAACGTGCAGTATTGAACAAGTAGAATTATACTACTGTATATCAGAATAGTACAGGTTAACTCATAAATAAATGTGTTAAACCAAAATGATCACTATATTTAGGTACAGTAGGCTTCGGTGCATGTTTAAACCAAGAACTATTTTCACGCTGGTGTTTTCCACGGTGTTATTGTTCAAGACGCTCTGTGTTGCAAAGAATAGAAAACCTGAATGGGAACCCTATTGGTGTCGTGCTTTGTTGGGACCTCTTTTGTTATCTTTAGTGCTGAGAATGCAGCGGTGGACTGTGGGAGAAGTGTTTGCAGCCCGCTTGGCCTTCAGGGAGGGGAACATGAACTCAGACGCGGTATAAGTTTACAGTAGCTTCATCATAAATGGAGATGATTTCGGTCTTGGCCGGTTGTCTTTCCAAAGGACGGGTGTGCGTTAGTTGAAAATACAGTATCGCTGTAACGTTGTGTTTGTCGTCATAAAAAAAAAAAAAAAAGCTTAACGCCAGGGAGGCGTGTAAGTTTTCAGGAGTGCATAGTAACAGGGAAGGAACTCCATATTCGCTGCTGCAGCCGCCTCCGTGGACGTTTGCACCCTGTGGCATCAACAGGCCATCAGAGTCAAAGAGCCAGTCGAGCAGAGAGGCAGCCCCGCACTCGAGTCTCGCGTGACTCCAGCAGCCAATGAGACCTCGGCAGATCTAGGTCTGTGTGGATGCGTCGACTAATGCTCTGTTGTTAAGGGGAACTTTTGAGCTGAGTAGATTGTCAAGTGGCATTAATCTCACCCAGTGGAGCTGAGCGGAGCATTGACTTACAGGAAATGTAAACATTGCATCTTATTGTCGTGTTTACCATTTCTGGAGGTATGTTGGCTTAAAATGACACCACCCAAGCCATTTGAATTATCATAAAGCATTTGTAATTATTATAAAAAGTGATATGTTTGACAGCTGTGACTATTAGTGTTCGTTAGTGCTCCTTAAACTCACTGTAAACAGATGAAAATGTTCACTCATTGATTAATTTAACAACTCCCACGTGTTTAAAACGGCTAGATCTCTTTTCTTATTGGTTGAAGAAGTATACATTATTAATTAGACTTTCTTAATGCCTTCCTCTAATGCACATTAGTCAGCTTTCAGTCAAAGGGACACATCCTTTATTAAGCAGTGGGTTCAATCTTGTAGAGGCCTGATACGTTCCCATGCCTCTGTCCAGATTTGTAAATACATTTCCTTATAAAAAAAATATGACCTATCAAAGGAGTTTTTGCTTGATAGTTACCAGACACATAAGCTCTACTAGATTAGTCTGTAATAGTAAAGCCAGTGTAGTTATCCAGCTTAAAAGCAGAACATGTTCTTAGAACATCTTCTTTAAAATATCTCAATTTGGATCTAAAACATCTAAAAGCTAAAGCAAAGATCATCTCATGCACGTGTAATACATAACAGCATTACTGTTCAGTTTTCAGACACCCTGGCTGGTTTTAGTGGGGGGGGGGGGCGCGCCGGCGCGCGGGGGCGCGAGGGGGGGGGGGGGGGGAGGCGGGCGCGGGGCT
>JAVQJL010011834.1:0-28974 GCA_036024295.1 Nannoperca obscura
GTGTGTGTGTGTGTGTGTGTGTGTGTGTGTGTGTGTGTGTGTGTGTGTGTGTGTGTGTGTGTGTGTGTGTGTGTGTGTGTGTCAGAGCGAGCAGCTGACCTCCAGCAGACCCTTCAGGAGATGCAGAGAGCCCGGCAGGCCAGGGAGGAGGACCAGCATGCATTGCAGCGGGAGGTCGAGGAGCGCGACGGACTGATCCAGAACTTCAGCTCAGAAAACCAACGACTGCACCGACTGCTGCAGGTACACACACACACACACAGTCTCACACACACACACACACACACACACAGTCTCACACACACACACAGAGTCACACACACAGAGTCACACACACACACACACACACACACACACACTAGGTCTTCTGCAAAAAAGAGGCATTACAGAGAGCAAAATGTAGAGTGTGCCTGTACCAGATTTGACTAAAACATAATGCACTTAGTGGGAGTATTCTTAAGGGTTTCACACTAATCAGCCTAGTGCAGGGAACTGAGTTATTGATGCACTTAAACCACTAGATATGAAAGATAAAGCCTGGTATGAAAAAAAAAAGACATAAAAGGAAGTCATGTTACACTTGTAAAATGCTATAAACACGTCTGCTTACAATGTAGCAAATCCTTTATACCACAAAGAACAGGAAAAACATAAAGCATGTCCGCGTGTGTCGGTGTTTCTCTGACCTCCTGCATGGAGTCCAGTAGCTTAGTTAGCTGGTAGAAGCGCTGCCAGTTCTGACTAGCGTTCTCCTCTCTCTTGACAATGGCTTTTCCCAGCTCCTTGATATACGTCATCCTGATCTCGTCAAACACCCCCTGGCTCTTCAGGCCATCTTTCGGAACTACACACACACACACGCACACACACACACACACACACACACACAAACGTCCAAAAACACATTAGCGGGCGAGTTAGCTGACAATGGTAGCACTGTGACTCTTAAATAAATTTTTTTTTTTAAAAAGATACACTGTTAATGAGTGACACAGAGTTCATTTGACATTTTTATTTGTAGTTGGAGCCCCTCACAACATGAAAGGCAACATGAAATTAAGTAGTTGTTGTCGTTGTTGTTGTTGTTAAGTAGTTTATTGACACAGAAGCGCCCAAAGGTTTTTATGTCAAGAACTCCAAATAAATCCACATTTTGATTATGTCTAGAAATCGACTGTCTCTTCTGTTGATGAGGAGATAACACTGAGGAAGTGAGAGAAGTCTTATATATTATTTATCTTGTGTTTCAGTAGAATAAAAATTGGATTGTAAGTGTACTGATGAACACCTTACAAATGACTTGACATATATTATATATATATATATATATATATATATATATAAATAAATGCTTTGCCATGTGAACAGCAGGTTATGCAGATTTCTCAAACTACAAATTCATTAGTAATGTTGCTATTTGTCTTAGCCTGTACTTGATCTTGTTCTCTGCTGCAGAAAAACACAGCACACGTCATTAAAACCTACTGTGTGGGATCCCAACAAGGACCCATTAAAGACGCTGGCTAAACACACACAGATGCATGCACGCACCTCCCAACCAGAATGCTCTAGGCAGTGGAAAATATGCAAAACTAAAAGGTAACATCAACAGCTACTGTGCATTGTGTTCCCTAACTGATGCTGTCTGGATGAGAATCTAAAAGTGCCAGTAAATGTTCGGACACACAAAGCTCATAAAGTCCAAAACTTTGCATGTACAGGGTATGTTAAAGAACACATACTGAGGATTTTGAAGAAAAAAAAACACAAATTGGAAAAAAAACATCAATATGCAGTTGTCATAACGATCACGTCAACACATCACAGACTCCCTGTCAGTCTGGTGCCTGGCATCGGGCCCAGGCAAAGCCACGGTAACGGGCCTAGAGATTATGCAAGTACACAGAGGGCAGGATCGGGGTGAAATAGTGTCTGATTTACATAATCAGATAAATGCGAGGTACTGCGGTGCTTTCTGGCCTCTTCATTATGCGTGTTCAGGTCGGGCCGACAGACAGATTTTAAAAGAGTAATAACAGATGGGCTTTCCTTCTCTCTACTCTGGATTACCCGTGTGTTTTTGTATTTTTTATAATTATTAGAATTTAGTGGTGCCGATGTTACCTATGCTCATAGTGAAGCCCTTTGAACTTAACAGCTACGTCACACAATAATTGTCCCGTAGGTGACTTTCATTTTCACTCGTTTGCATGGGAAATGATTAAAACGGCTCAGGCCAGTTGTCATGACCTGATAGTATTTCCACCCCTGAGGGGAATAGATCGAAATAGCTCTCAGGTACAAAAATGCAACCAAGGCTCAGTATGGAAATGTCATTTCCTCTGCACAACGAGCAAATCATCTCTAAAGTGCATCCTTTGCCCTGCCATTCACAGAGAGTGAGGCGAAAGGAAGAACGCCAACTCTCAGCAAAGATACATTTACATAACTGGGGGAAAAAATTGGTTTGTTAATACTTTTTTCATGCTGTGTAGTGTTTTTCTGGACATTTTAATGGTGACAATTACATGACTTCAATGGTAGCCAAATGCTTTTATAACAGTCTATTACTTGTTTTCTTCAGAACAAAAGTGAGGGCTGTTAAAAGTTTTACCTATTTATTTCTGCCTAGTTAGAGTCCCATTTTACATCCCATGTACATTTTAAAGTAACTCAAGCAAATTGCTGCCAACAAATTGAAATGCATTCAGAATAAATGGAGAATGTGACAATAAACCTCTGCTGAACTAAATTCTTACTCAGCAAAACTGAAATGATCAAAATAGGTTGAAGCGGTTTTGTTGTAATGAGGTTTTTCATTATGTGCTTTCATTTAGGTAATTTGTGATCGTAACGGGTACATAGAAAGCCAAACAGCAAGCTGTATTTTAGAGAGTTGTATTCATTTAACTCGTAGTTGACCTTTTTATGTTTGTTTTATCATTTTCAAACAAACGTTGGAAGCAACTGTTCCTGTTAATGGGGAGGGGAAAAAAGCTGTCTACAGAGATTAAGTACCCGTTGGACACTTGGAGATTTTTTTTCAACCGACAGTGACTACAAAAGATAAACAAACTTTATAGTAAGCTTAGAAAACTGGAGTAATAAGGTTGTTACAAAAGGCCCCTGAAAGAAAATGTCATCACCATCATCCATCTGTGACGCAAAGTGTTGTTGTTCATCTTTTCACAAAATGCCTTTAGTCTATAGAGTTTTATTTTAGTATTAATGTCTCTGCCTCTTAAGAAAAGAAATGTGATCCTTGTTTGCTGGTTGAATTTTAGTGCAAAAAGGAGAGTCTTGAAAGAGCTCTACACTAAAGACACCATCAAACCAAACAATGGACTGTTTAAAGGTGCATTCCCTAATCCCTGAGTAGTACTGTAACTGAGGTTAGCACTGACTGACACTGATAACTAACAAACACCTCTACAAAATAATCATTTAAGGTGCTTTTTGTCAGGAGATGAGTTTAAAATATTGAAGGGAGGAATATAACAAGTAGAAACAGCTACAGATGAAGAGGTGCAGGCCACATGTTCTTACTGTAGTCTGTGAGAATCACTGCACCTCCAACATGTCACTAAGGTGCTGTGAACAGACACAGAAATTGCTGTTCTGCTGTTGTACGTCTGCGCTCAAGGCATGTTTATTGTCATCAGTGATGTTTTTGAACAGAATTCTGGGGAATGTAGTTTCAAAAAACCCACTTGTCAAATCTTGTCTCTTTTATAAGATTCCTCACAATGCTAAAATAGCCACATGGCACAAGTTCAAATGGCCTCGTGCACCGTTGGTGAAAATCCTCTGAGTATTCGAGGAAACAGGCTATTGTTTGCTTTGTCATTTACTCAACCAAAGTACAGAAGGGATAGACTGAGTGTGTGTTTAAACCCTCATTTGCAGTAAAGTGGTACAACAAGAAACGTAGTTACTGTTGTGTCACATAGTAAAAAAACGGCAACTCCAAATATTCCCTGGTTTTCAGATGCTCAGTGTCTCATGGATCCAGAGAAACAGCTCAGTCACATAGTTAGTCAGTCATTCATTCATCCATCCATCCATTCATCCACATACAGCTAACCTTTCTACCTGCAGCAGCCAATGTCTGCACATGGCACAAGATGTATTCAATCATCCATTCTCATCATTACTGCTGAACTATGAGTAAACCATTTGCATTTACGATACGGTTTGTCCCCCATTCCACACATTATACTACCCTACTTTGACAAACGGAGCCTACCTCACATTTCAATGAAAAGGGTGCTGCAATGTAACACAGTAGATACAATGGAAAATTGATAGTGAGATCTGTTTGAATCCCAGAATAATTGCAGTTTCTGAAGTCTGAAAAGCACTGCTTTGACTTTCTTTAAACAGACGTGTGTTCCATTACCTGTACTGAGCAGTAACAGGACCTTCATGCACAGGTACTCGTCATAGGACACCTGCAGTCTGACAAACTCATTACAGATCTTCAGCATCTGCTCGCACTGGTCGGTCATGAAGGGCAGCTTCATGCGCTCTCTGGAAGGAGGGAGAGGGAAAAACAGGGGTAGGAAGAAAGCAGAGATGAGGAAAAAGAGGTTGGAGAAGTGTAGAAAAGGTGGAGACAGCGGGGGACGAGACATACAGATTAGACTTAAAGCTCTTTCACTCACTGTTATTCAGTTCTCAATAAACAGCCCCAGCAGGGAAGCGCTACAACCGTGCAGGAGAAAACCGGAATGTGAAATCAGTCCTGATGGATTTTCACACTTCGCTTCGACTAACGCACAGCCCACATTACTTTCTACGACTAAAATCAATAAAGCACATTCTCCCGATACAGTATGTAGCCTTGGGTTTAGAGCTTTCTATTCATTCTGAGCAAATGCATTGCTACTGGCAATGACATCGTCACCTTTCACATCTAATTTCATCCCTCTCCGAGTTTACGTGTCCATTGACAGCGACTCGTCACAGCTCAGGCTGCTCAGATTTCCAATGAAGAGGACCAAACTGCACTTCAAGCAAGTTCTAATGGTCACATCAGTCAGTGGTTATTTAAAAAAAGGGCTATGGCCAGAAATACTCAGCTACCCAAAGTAATCAAAATAGTGTATGAAGCACAAAGTATGAAAATGCTTGCACAGACTCTTGTTTAATTGCTCTTTGATCAAATGTTTCTTGATTGAAATCGTAGTTTTGCTAATTTTACACAGGCTTTTGTAGAAATAAAGTTGTTAACGCTCCATAACGTGGGGTAAATATACACTTGGTACTGAAGCTCAGATACTGTACTCATATTGGTACCAAACATTTAGAAATAATACCCACCCTTACATGGAAGCTGTAGTTATTGAATGCTGATAAAAGGAATAATTTTTGTTTGGTTAAAATGATTTGGTGATCAAAAGTAACTTTCCAGCACATAGTAGATACTCATTTACCTTCAAATATAGACAGAAAACTCCAACACTCAAACTCCAAAACAAAAGAGAGGGAAAGGAACTTCAGGTCTCCATAACCTGGAAAATGCTGCGTCTAGAACACGCGACCCCTATCTTTCTACACTGAGTTTGCCATTGATTCATTTAATTGTATGACACATTTCATTTATATTTAGTTAAGATAGAAAAAGGTTAAGACGCTTGTGCTCACTTGTAACTGGGGAGTTTAAAAAAAATAGGCGAGACTCCACATCTTTAGTGTGAGGAGGTTTGACCGGTTAATATCAAAATGAATGGGTAAAATAGGATATAGGAACAGACAAGCTAACGGGAGATGAGCATCTTTCCTCTAGGGACAACAAAGACTGTGGTAAGCAGAGACTTCTAAGCACAATCAATTTCTGCAGCCAGTTCAAGGCAGCTCAGAAGGTTATTTACTTTATGGATCAGTATGTAACTGATGCACGCTCTTCCGTCTGTGAGAGGAATGTGTTTTCCTGAATGTGCTAATACTCGTTAATAATAAAAAAAAAAGTTTAATTTCACTTCTTCAACACACACCAGCATTTTCCTTAGCCGTGTACAGCTTCAACACTTTGAGCTGCGTGATATATTGATAATACAAGAAAAAAGTAAAATAAGAATTTCATCATGTGGGATTTTGGTAATGTTGTGAATCTTGGTCTTAAACTGATAAAAAATGTTGAACTTGATGAACTAAATAAGTTACAACATGTTAATTAGTGACTTTTATAAGGTGCTTGTAGGCATAGTGGTTTTCCCTGCTTCTAGTTTGTATGCTAAGCTAGCCGAATTGCCTCCTGTGAAATAAGCGTATACTGTAGATAGATGGATGAGAGTGTAAGCCAAGTGAGAATGACACCCTGAAAGGAGCATCCTGCAAAAACAAAACAGGCTGACAAAATGTTGTACAGAAAAAAAGGCTGCAAAATTACGGCTGGTGGTGGTACGCACTTGTTGATGACAAGATCAGGGGCGAAGCAGAGCATGCTACCATTACAGTGCTCGTACGACCTCCAACCAAGACTGAACGACATGAGGAAGAGCCAGGAGCACTGCAGCAATGTCATCTGGTCATCCAGGTGCAGGTTGCGGAAGCCTATGAGGGTCAGATAAAGTGAGTTAAAAAGACACAGACAAAACCAGACGGACACAGCCACAGAAATGAAATGTGCAGCCGCTTATATGACCATATTTTTTATAAGATTAAGGTGTTTTTGCAGTTTGGAAAAATGAGGATTTAATGCCGACAGCTTACACAAAACAAAATACGACGGTCCACATGAAAAGTCCTTTCACACATTTTATATTTGTTTTAAACCATGGCTTTGTTTTGTAAAAGCCCTCACCCCCTTCTTTCCTCACTATCACCTTGACAAATTGCCACCTGCAGACAATGTTATTGGACTGATTGGAGACAGATTTGTCCCTCATAATACTGTCACACACAGAGAAATCACACACACACACACACACACACACACACACACACACACACACACATATATATAGATAAAGCTTCTGCATTACGGCTTCGTTGAAAGGTTTTCTCTGGGAAATCTGATCTTAAATCTTTGGTGGGACCAATAGCAACAGTAAGGCTCCAAGCAAATACTTGGAGCGATTATCAAGTCATGTGCCTTCTTTCTCATGATTAGAATCTAGCATGAGCGGTTAAAATTCCAAAGTCTTTGTGTTTCCATTTTTGTTTCTGTGGAAATAAAACTGGGTAGCCTTAAAACCCAGCAATTATCTTTTTTTTCTTGATGTCAAGTTATTTAGGACAACAGTAAAATATAAGTATATCCAAAGCATTTTGTTTTGTAGTCATGACTTGCTCATGTTCAGTCTAACACCAGTGGCATATAACTGCAGTTACTCTATGATGATGTTGACTAGCTCCTCTTTTGACCCCCTCTCTTAAAATGCCACATTTTTAATGCACACACACAGTTTTAATGTGACATAAGTCAAGCTTACACTGGCAATTGAACTGCTTCGACGTGAAAAGGGGAAATGTTCTGCTTTACAGAGAAAATGAGGCTTGTAGGAACATCATCTTTATGCACATTGCACTTTGCTCATGACGTGATCAGAATCAAACTGCTTTGGAGAAGCTTGGTTTCATAAGCAGCCATTATGGTCTTCTTTTGTCTGTAATTACAGATTGAGCCATTGCAGAGGTCACACTTTTTATTAAATGGTTGCTTAACATGTTATTCTTTGGCTCTACTGCCAAGAGGAATCCTTTTGAAAATTGCATTTTTTTTCTGCCTTTTGGTCCAGTTTTAAGTAAGACACATGGAGACTTCCACAATGGACACGGACACGATTGCAATTAAAATAACTAACTGGCAACCAGCCTAACCATAATTAAATCAGCTAAATGATGAGCCTCAGCTACACAATGGCTCCTTCTTTGCTTCTCATTAACTGTATGATTCCACCTGATCAGCCAGAAGCTGCAGTATACATCTGAAGAGCCCAATCAAAGTCTAGAGTAATGTCTTAACACCTGTTTTAACATGGTGACAAGTTAGTTTGAGGCTACTTGTGTTTTTTTGTGTTTTACTGAGGAATGCTAACAATGCTGACAAGCAGATGCTTGATTACCTGAAAGGGCAAATGTGAAAGCTTTGTCATTGTGTGCTAAATGTTAGAAATGTTCCATCTAAAAGTGAACTAAACTTCCTTTACCAGCTGCATGTATTAAAAATGACTTAATTTTCCATCAGTGACTTGGCCCACTTCACTCCACATTAGTCTCAATTATAAGCTGTTTTTTTTTGTTACCTGGCAGTGACTTGGCCCACTTGACTGCAGAGATGACCTGCTGTCCCCCCAGCCTGTTGAGAGTGGTCATGAGCCGCGAGGAGGTGTCAGGCAGCGTGCTGTCATAGCCCGAGTAGATGACCTCTGGCTCGATGGCTTTGAGCACTGACAGCATGGTGGGCACAAGCTGGGGCATGCACCTGGGGATGACTGGAACGGGCATGCTGCTGATAGGCTCTGGTGATTCAGGGGAACGCTGCACTTTCATCTTGATCAGCTTTTTGTTTTTCCTTGCTGGGTGACAGGTGGGACAGAGGAGTAGAAAGGGAGGGAAGGACAAATGAAACGAAACCAGTGAGCAGTGGCAGTTACTTAACTTTTCAGTCAGCAGATACTCCTGTTATCAACAACTCATACGGATGATTTCTGATTTTACAGACAACCAACAGCATCCAAAAAACAGAGACCAGACGGTAAACTAATTGATGGAGAGTCATGTGTTTTCACCAGAGAGGCTGTATGTACTGTATGGTACACATGCAGACCGCTGACAAGACAAGGAACAGCCAGCCAGTTCAACCTAGCAGGCTACCAGAGGGTAAGACCCAACAAAAACTAACATCACTGGGGCTGCAAACAATTATTATTTTCATTATAAATTAATCTCTTCTTGATTAATTGATTAATCATTTGGTATATAATGTGTTAAAGAAATAGTGAAGAAATTCCATCACAATATCCCAGAACCCACTGTGACAATTTCAAATGTCCTGTTTTGTCTTACTAACAGTCGAAAACCCAAACATTACATTACATTAAAAATTACATTTAGGCATTTAGCAGACGCTTTTATCCAAAGCGACTTCCAAATAAGAGCTTTACACAAAGTGCATAGAACCGTGATTGAAAACAACAAGATGTCTCATCAGACTTGATGAGACATTTAATTCACAGCGTTGCTATTTATTTTCTGTCGCCTGTCAACTTATTGATTAATAGACCAATCCTTTCATCTCTAAATAAAGAAATAAATAGCTCAACAGCATACCACACAGAATAAAAATGCCATTGCCTGTGTGAACAATGCACCATTGAATCTTAAAATCAAGACTCAAAACCAAACATCAAACAATGAAATTTAACAAAAGAGATAAATGCACGTGTTGAGATGAAAGTAGCCAGGTGTGTGAAACATACAAAGAAACGTACCAACCAGGGCTGGCGCACACACTTTCCTTCTTCTGATTTTAATTTTGGTTAGTAATCTCAGGACATGGGAGTGATGAGCTATGCACCCTGCATTACACATCACCGTGGCACCTCACCACAATTGTTATAGCTCTAGCAAACAGCTATGGATTTTCCACTTTATAACACGGCGGTTCTTTCGGATTTCAGGCCCCATTTCCATTTTTCACAGGGACAATTTCATGGTTTTAATATTTTCTTACCAGAATGAGACTAGTCTAGAAGCAAATGTGCAGGGCATGCGTTTCTCACTTCAGCTTACCCTCACCTTGTCTCTTCACCTCAGTACTTTTTACATTCTGGTTAAGGCCCTGCCCCCCTTGGCCCCTACCGCACCTTACATTTTTACCTGGATGATAAAGGGGCAAACAAGCGATTGAAACAATTGAGTCAATTAATAAACAGTTGAATTAATTAATTCAAAATAAACAAGATGAGAGGCAACAATAACAACAACGAAATGGAATGGCTGTTGTGAATTTGAAGCGTTGCCCACTCACTTTGAAGCCCACAAGTTCGAACAAACCAGAGAAAGGTCAGGAGACAGCATCATGCTGGTTAGTGGCCAGTAATAAGCCATTAAGTCTTCACTTTACTGAGATGAAAACCTTTCCATTTCTCAGAGGAACATTTTTGTAACATTTAAAGCTTCTCTTAAGTGCAATAACAGCAATGGCAAATTTCTGCATTTTTGCTCACAAAATGTGAATTATCTGGGAATCATTTTGCCATTTTCTTCCACTAAATGTGCAAAACATGTCAGAGGTTCAGAGGTTACCATGAAAAAACATGTTTTTTCCTACACTCTACCTTTTTTAATTTCCTCTCCTGGCGTTTCTATGACAACTAAAAGCCTTTTTGGTGGGAGTCTGCCTGCTGATGCACTGATGTTCATCAAATCCCTCCCTCTGTCTTTCTTTCTTTCTGAAACCAACAAAACGACCAAGTTTTTCCCCATGTCAATCTTCCTAAACCTCAACACATCTTCAATTGTTGTATTGTGTCCTAAGCATGTATCCCCTGAAGTAACATCAGGTGAAAGATCACCAGGTGATCCAAGGCTGTACACTTGGGACTTGACAGTGGATTACGCATTGATGCATGTATGTGTGGAGGCGGCTCTCTCTTGTGCTGCCTGGCCTGCATACCAGCACACGGGTCCATAGACAATGGCAAATGGTGCATTTATACAGATGAGTGACTAACACCAGCCAATCCACACTGCAACCTTTTAAACACACGTTTAAAACAACATGTTCAGCTTCTCTGTGTATATTGGACTGATTGTGAAGGTTTATAAGTATTTAGAACACACGTTTGGTTTTATTTTTATATTTTTTTGTTATTTACGTTGAATGTTTATAGTGTAAATTATTATTTTAATGTATTTGTTTTATGTTATACATAATTTCATGTTGAGTAGATCGAATATAAAAGATAACCTCTTGTAAAGGAAAATGTCACTATCTTGTTAGGTCTTATTTTGACTTTCTTAAATCCACAGACCTCTAAACCATCAAAACAAGGATTTTTAAAGTCTGCAGGTGATCTGTTTTTATCTCTGTCACTAGCTTGAAAAACAAATGTGACCTTTTTTTTCCAGTGAGAGTAATAATACACTAAGAATAATCCTACGGGCAAATGTATTATATAAGATGGAAGAGATAGGAATCAAAGAAAGTTCAAAGCTAAGACGAAAGGCAGGGAGACCCTTTTAGATAAGAAAAAAATCCAATATAGTATAAAAGTAAGCTTTAAGAGACAGGATGTTTCAGTGATGTATGTATAAAGCATGTCACACAGGAATGCTGTAATCATCAATGTTGATCTGAGGCTGCATGTTCAAAGCAATGGTAATGGGTTAGTCTTTATTTAATTTTTGTATGCAAGTAGTTTTTTGTCATGTTTCCATACCGGCATACTACTCAATCTTACTGTTCGAATAATTAATAAAAAAATAAAGACTACTGTCTTTTCCAACTTGATCCCCCTCAACAAAAACTTTTGGCACACTTTGGGGGAAAAATACAACTTTCAGCAAAAAGAAAGAAACCAAAAAAAAAATCACAGAGCATATTTGATTTAACATGATTAAACAAAGCTAAACTCGCTAAGAAGTCTGGGAAGAGATGGGGTATATAAAGTGGAATAAATGTGATACCTGTGATCGTCAGATTGACAGCTTAGTTTTATTAATCCCTATTATACACTGATAGTTTCCCAATAGTTGAAATGCTACAATAACTAAATTGACCTAAAGTAATCAGTATTGTAGTTACAGAAGTATACTAAGTACATTTATTATTATTAATGATAATAAGTACAATTCACTATACTTTACAATTTTTAATATACACTCGTGCTTTTATACAATGCAAAGTTCAATTTCATTGTATTTCTTATGAGAATTTCCTCAGCCTATCGTTTAAGCAAGAGGCGGGTTGACATCAGATTGAACTAAAGTGACTTGCTCAGTTTCCATGAAGTGGTAAGTAGAAACCATACATACTGGAGGTTGTAGTGGAAAGAGTGGGTGGCAGTGTCAGAGGGCCGGTGACATGACTCTATACGCTGAAAACCCCCCTGAGCTCTCCCTCAAGCTTACACGTCTTTGGGCCCATAGAGCATGCCCACTAGAGTCCTTCTCCAGCCACACCGGCTGACTTCCTCTCGGCTCCTCCCACACACATGAATGGGATAAAATTATTCGATCATGCGGCTCTTCTTGACTTTCCAAATGTTACTGGATCAAAGTGTGATCATAAAAAAGTCATTTAAGGGGGGTTACAACGCTCAAAAGAATTAATTAATCATTTTACAGCCACTCCTTTTCCAATGACTGCGTGTGGGGAAAGTGCTTTTTGGGCCAGTGTGCATCACGTGATGAATTGGGAAGTTGCAATACGTGCCCACTACACTAAAATTGCTTTACAGCCCAGCTCCTGGTAGGAGTTGTAGATTTAGATGGCAAAAAAAGTTGATTAAGGTCTCATTTTACATTTCCCCCATATCCTGTGGCTCCTGATCTAACGACCTGGGTGAGAAAGGTGTGGGTGGAGGCTAACAGTCCTCTACAGCATCATTTTGCTCTGCATTTGCTGCTGCTGTTTAACTGTGACTTTAAAGTTGGTTTTAATGAAGCCTTGTCTGATTTAAAGATGGGTCCGATTTTTTACCTTCCAAGTTCATTCCAGCTTGAAGACATTTCCTGAAGCGGCAGGCTGGACAGTTCTTCCTCCGGATCTTATCGATGATGCAGTCATTTCTCCCTGCACACAGGTAGTTGTGCTGGCCTGTACAGAGGAGAGGAAGAAGAAGAAGGGGAAAAGAAGGGAGACATATTAGCAAGCTAAGAAGGTTTGAGAAGGATTAGCCTGAGCAGTGTGTGTTAGACCCCACTAACCACCTGCCGATTCTACAGTTAGCTTGACAAGCCTGTGGAATCCCTCTGGTCTTGACAGCTTAACTTCCTCAAGCCTGCACTGGAAACACATGGCACAATCCATGATTGGGCACGGAGCTCTTTCAGCCCAACAATTGGACAGAGTTCACATGGTCCACATTCATATTGTGGCAAAAATGGTCCAAATTTGTTTGCAGACAACGAAAGCTTTCTCTTTCTCACAATAACTCTTTTGCTACCCAAGTATGAATGACATACATGATTAGGATGCAGGAAAATAAACAAGAGATGGACCCGTAATTAGATTCATTTAATTTGAAAAAGAGGCTGCAATAGATATTTGGCCAGAGGGAAGAAATTATGTGTCTGCTCCATCAAACATTTTAAAAGAAATGTCTGTCAGTGGCATGCAAGCATCACTATTCATGCGAAATTACTTTAATAGTCTGGGCAGCTGGCCATACTCTCAATTTCTGTTGTTGGAAACAAAAAAAAAAGACTAAAACCAACACTGCATCTCTTAATACTTTCTGAATTCACTACTCTGTCTGTGGTTCACAGCCTCAAGCTCCTTGATTCCTACTGAACACGTACATTTTCAGTAATTTCCATAAAACAGTGGAGTTGTAGTTCTTAGCTAACATTACTCAAACAGATGTAAAGAGTGCATTAGTTACATATTTGATGTGTTAATGAGTAACAAAGCTAAAGAGAAAAAAAAAATTACCAATCTAAACTAAGCTGTGATAAAATTTCAAGACTATGAGTAGTTCATGTTCGATCTTCACGACTGACAGGATTTGTCATTCTAGCCATCATTGTTATTTTAAGATGCCTGGAAATAAAGTCGACATATTTTTTCTTTGTGCCATTTCTGGGCAACACTCTGCTTTCTGTTCATATTTGTCATCTCTGTACTGATATCAGGCTATGGTGCTGTCGCCATCTCAAGTATGGAAGCTTGAGATCTATTTTATGTGACGTTTCCATGTCACTTCAGTAGAAGTAGCCTGAGCCACTGACACTGGTGTCTTGCTTTTAGCACATACAGTGCTTGTGTGGCAGAGCCCGAGGAGTGTCACATGAGTCTTATCTTTTCAGCATAAACACATTCTTTGGAGTTCAGACTGAGACATAATCAATATAATAAACCAAATTAATAAGGAGATGTCCCTTAATATCATGCCGTGGTCATCTTTTTTAAGTTTCATTATGACAGTCGTTCTATGAAATAACTAGTCATAACTAGAAGCACCTCTGATGTGCTAGATGAGTCACTAACCCAACAAAGAACTTCACATCTGCTGCGGAGATCATTTAACGCTGTGGAAAACAGACCGTAGGCAGTGATTTGGAAAGAGCTGTCACTAAACGTTCTCTGCCAGTGAAAATGAATCTTGCTGGTTTAGCCACATCCTTCAGTTGCCGGCCACTGCTAACAGCAAGTCAGCAGAACTGGGAGAAAATGATCTAGTGATGGGAGGTATCACACTCTAAGAGATTTCCATTTAATTCAAAAATGATTTCCCTTGCACAGCAAACTTAATTGAAGCTGCCTCTTACAGCTAGCTCTATATTCTTTTTACTACTGGATTCCTAACAAGCTGACTTACATCCTGGTCTGACAAAGAAATGCAGAATGCACAGAAAATGCTATGTGTGTCACAAAAGGGCAGAGAAAGAGATGAGATGTGACAAAAACAAAATTGGTTACCCAATTGACAAATCATCTGTGCTGCATTTAAAGGACTTGCTATTTTAAACTTTTTCAGCTCAAGCTCTGCGACGGAAAAATACAGCCATATTGCATCACTCCAGTTGTGTTTTTCCATTAAACAATGTTGAGTTCAAAAGCATGTCTTACTAAAGAGTATGACTCTTCTGGACGACTGGATGGGTAAATTATAGCGTACTCCCCCATCACAAATTATTATGGATTTTGAGAGGTAAGAGTTTGAGAGGTCAGAGGACACTTCTGGTATAATGTCCTTACCCTTTATAGAGCAAATCTCCACAGCTTACACTGTGAAGAGTGACAGATAAAATAAATAACCGTATGGAAACCCTGTAACCTGCAGTGTTGATATGCTGGAAATTTGGCACTCTAAATTGACATAGAGATCATCACAATGGGTGATACAATAAATATTTTGCTTGTTCTGCCTCTGCCATTCTCCAGCAACCCTTCATTTATTGTACACACACACACACACACACACACACAGGTTGTGCATTATCACACACAAAAAAAAACAAGACCCTATACAAAGTCAACAGTGTCTTGACAAAATGCCTTTGGGACCATGAACATTGTTACTGATCTTTGAAATATCACGTGTTTGATACAACTTTTTGAACTACAGGGCATTCAATAATACTGCTGGTGCCATAATAAATGTCAACATAATACTACACAGTGTGTAATTTGATTTTCTAGAGCACACGGACATACTAGCAGCATACTGTGAAATAAAATAAAAAATAAAAAAATGTGTTCAGCTATGTGACTACCAATTACAAAAAAAATGTAAAGATGTCATCACCAGCATTATTAACAGTTGGCAGGCATTATTGTATATTTTGTCAATGATAACTTTGATGAAAAATATTTGCTGACCAGCATCTTTTGCATGATGAAGTAACTTATGAAATTACTAAAATGTATCATGTATCAACAGATAAAAACTACAGTAAAAGATGAACAAATATACAAATTAACCAATTTTTCTTATAATGATTGGTTAAAAAAAGAAAGAAAGAAAGCTGGTTATCTACTTGAACTGGACTGGCTTGACCTGCTGTTCCTGCCTGTAATGCCAATGAATACACTAATGGACTTATTTAATTTATAATTCCACTGAAAATTAAGCAAGAAACTGAGAAATGGGTCAAAGACAGGAGCACCCTGAGACTGATAAGGAGGGAAGCCAACATAACATTAGGACAGGCTGTGGATATAACATATTTCATGTTTGCTATTGGTAGGAAACATTATAGGATTAACATTGGCTGTGAAACATATAAAAAAATCTCATAGCTGTTACAAATGTTCCTATATTGTGATCCAATGTTTAAGATGCTCATCTAAAGCTAAACTAACAGCATTTGAGTGAACAAATGCACTGCCTATACATTAGTACTAAGAAAGTATGTATGTGTATCTGAGTCAATGCTTTTATTTTGCCCACCTCCTGCATGCTCACAAGCGAGTGAATACTGAGTCTGATGCAGCAACCTAACTGCATGACCTCCGAACACCAGCAAACACTGAAACTAAAACAGTAAAAAAGCAGTGTTGTTAGTTACTTAATACCAAATTCATATGTATAATACAATAATAATAATACAATTTAATATTAATATTATTGGCAAAGGCATTGTTTCCCTAGACATTTGTCAAAATCACACAAAGAATCACCTTTGAAACTTGTGAATAATCGTATCCTACATAAACTGGAAATGAATCTGCAGGGTTGCTGGTGTGATGACAGGATAGCAGCCAGGGGGCTGCCATTTGCAGCCATCGCTGACATCACAGGAAGTCATTGCAAAAAATGGCGTAAACAGCCATCTGTGGTGTCAAAAGTGCCAGCTGAATCCCACCGATATCCTCTCTCCTTTATAAAGCCCTGATCTGCTAACAAGGGCCTGGCAGCATCCGTAAGCAGAGGTTGGTGGAGATTTGGACCTAATACTAACATGTAGGGCTGCAACTAATGAGTGTTTGCTCAGTGGGCCAGTGGTAAGCACTGTCAACTCACAACAAGGCGCTTCAGTGTTTGAACATGACCGGTATAGTTCAACAACAATTACTAGCTACTACATCTGACTAGTCTATTTTATGTTACTAATTTACCAAAACAATTAAATTCCAATCTGATAACATGTGAAAATCTCAATTTTAAATTCTCACAAACATATCCGTGACGTCAAACTAAAATAAAAATGCCCTGTTTATGTGTTCTTTTGGGGTTTAATTAACACAGATAATTTAAAAATGAACATTTCATTAAAAATATTGGGGAAAAAAGTGTTATCATTGCAAACAATCCATGACTATCCAAAACTATGTTTTTTCAGCCATGCAATAATGAGAAAAAGCCTAACTTCTTTGCAATTTCAATAATGTTTTTTTTTATTTTATTTATTACTATAAAACCCTTTTGAAACACTTTCTGAATTTCTAGAAGAGGAAAAACACTGCACTGCAGAAGATGATGGAGGGAGGACTGTGGCACATTGAGCTGTGCAAACCACTTTGAACAGGTATGTTTTACTTCGAAAACAGTTTATTAATCCAGAAATTCACATTTACAGATGATTTTAGGTCAAATATGTTATTTTGGAAAACCCCTAAAAATAAAAAAGACAAACAAATAATGCTGAGTTACTTGTGAGTGTGCAGAAACAGGGGAAGTGATAACATTGACAAAATGATCTTTACCTACTGGCAAAGCTTTTTTTATTTTTATTTATGGTCTCATGACTCGAGTGTGCTTCACTTATATCTTTGTCTTTTAGTGCCGAAGGCTTCCTGTGAGAAATGAAAGGTGACGCTCCAGAACTGAAAATGTCCAGAAATCTGTCTCAGACACACCTTGATTTATTCCTCACATCCAACATGAGAATCATTCCACATCAAATGCCACTCTGTGCGTTACTTTATTTAATTCTAGTTACTCAATTTCCTGAATTATTCTGAGTTTATGTATAATGTGGGTCTCTCTCATTGCGTAAACACGCCACTGTCCAGTGAAAACCATGTGAACCAAAATGGTGATTTTTAAAGAATTAACATTACCGGTTGATAAAATCCTCCAACTTTTTGAGCTAAATAAACCATTTAAAAACCAAAATGGATTATCTGAAAAATACATTGCAAAAAGGCTGAAAACAGGGCTTTTGTTCTTAGCTCATAAAAAGCTGATGATTTGGAGATTCAGCTTTTTAACAGGACAATGACATCATGTTATTGTAAACTACAGTTGAAGTAAAACAAAAATAAAAATCAGTCCAGCGGGATGGCCCAGTAGGTTTTTGGGTAGAAACCATGAAACATACACAGTGAATCCACACATGAACAGCACAAGGGAAAGTTGAGGGGTGATTTTTGACATCAGATCTCCAACTGTTAATGTGGGTCAAGTGCAAAAGAACAGGCCCGGTAAGAGACAGGGTGTGATTGCAATTATCAGATCTACCACCTGTGAGGAGGAAGAGGTGGCGCATTCCAATAAGCACAAAGTTGAAGAGCACAAAATCACTCACAGGCAATTTGAGCAACGCTGACTTGAATGACCAAATCAGAGCACATGCATGCATTTACAGATAGCTGGCAGAAGAGGCCATGCATGTGTCTAGGCAGATTGGTCATATTTCAGTGCTGAAGGAACACAGGGGACATGGGCAAATCAGAGGTGATAGTATTACCATCATCATCATTATCATCATAATTATAATTATTATTGTTATTATTAAAAGTAAATTTATTTACCATCTGTGTTTTGTCGTGCTCTCCATCCTTCACCATACAGACAACGGACGTGGAATGGAGAGGGGGGAGAAAAACAAAAATAACAGATGTAACTTTTTCAGTGCTATTGTAGGCAGCTCTTTTCAAAAGAAAAACTTACACTTTAGGTTTTAGTGCTTGGCATGTACACCAGCACTGCATAACAAAAAAGCTGATAAGCTAGCTAACAGTCATCAATCATACAACTCAACAAATTAACTGCAGCACATAGTCCAGCTCAAATGAAGATTTCATATGTATAATATTACAATGTATCTGTATTACTGTTTTAGCAGATATTTACATTTTGTAATGAAATAGCAGCCTCAAATAAATGTTTGCTTGTATACAGCAGGCGACAAAAGTTTCCATTATCAACCACCAGCCATGTTTTAGTCCTGAACTGTTGCAGAAGTCAAACACTCTATGTTTACTGCATCACCTTACATTCAGAGTAAAGCTTTCTGTACAGTAAGTTTGTTCACTAACTATTAAGTATTATTTCACTAGCAACGTTACTTACAGATATAGAGAAAACATGACGTGATAGTGAACATAGGAGCAGAATGAATGAAAACGACAAGGCTGCCGGGACTTGAATGTGAGAGATTAGTGTGGATCATTTCTGTGCATTTAGTACCAGTGTTGGCTTAATAATAAATAGAGTGTATTATTTATACTATACCTAGCCATTAGCTGTCCAATGTTGAATGAATGCAGTACTCAATCAACAGTAACATACTCCTCAGAAAGCCTTCTCAAACTAACCAACACATCTGTAAAGATGGCTTTAGACAGACAAGAAGTGAAACAGAAGCAGAGAGGCAGAAGGAGATAGAATGCATTTCTTGCTTTGCTTTCTGTTTGTCAGGTGCATTCCTGCCACTCCCATCTCAAGATTGTGTGAAGGCAATTAGTGAACAAACTGCTTGCCTGGGACAAGAACTGAGTACTATAATAGAAGATATCAAATGTCCATGAAGCAAAGCAGAGGAATGACTGCCTTACAAAATCATTATAATACTAGTTCTTTGTAAGGCAATGCTTTGTTGATCGAAAGGATAGCATGGCAGTAATATTGTTTGGAGTAGGCTTTTTCTTCTGCAATGTTTAGTTGTCATTAAAGGAGAGGAGAGGAGGCTGTGACATGCAAGGTCAGGACTAAGACTCAAACACACAGACAGTACAGTACATGATGTGTGTCTACTAAATCTCAACAAGAACCGTATTATTTCACTCTGATCTTTGATTCTGAGAAATTATTAATTCTTCTGCTGCCTAAGAAAAGAGATTCAGCAGAGGTGTTTCTCTGTTGTGCAACGGCTTCAAGAGCTGACAACTCAAATGAATGAATCTCAGGGACAAAATGTACAAAGTTAATGGATGCTAACCATTGCTAGTAGGTGCACATGTGCACAATTGTGGCTGCGTAATATAGAACACACAGATGTGAATTTGCAAATCTGATTATACCCTGGTGTAAATGCGGCCACAAGTTTGAATTGAAAACACTTTAAATACTTGTTCTCAGACGTCATCCTCACAAATAAAAAAAGATTCAAATCTAAAATAAGCTTTTTGGCGTTGACAAGGAGTGTGTCATGTCTGCGTGAATGAGTGAGTGACTGCATGAGTGGATGCAGGTATGTAGGTGTGTTAGACCAACCTTCGACGGCCCTCTTGAAGAACACCTTGCAGCTGCCGCAGGTTACAACCCCGTAGTGGCATCCCGAGGCCTCATCTGAGCACACCAAACAGATCTTATGGGTCTGCCCACTGGGCTTGGTTTGGCCTGGCATCGCTGGACTGCTGGTCTCCCCTGTTCTAGATGACAGACAGAGGCACGTAAAGACGAGTGAGCTGCATGTAAATACAAAGATGTTTGTGATAAATTCAAGGCAGGGTTAGGGCTGGTTTACGAGCATAGGCAGCCTCAATGGTATGTTGTACTGTTGCTAGGAGACATGAAAACCCTATATAAATAAGGTCGGTTATGGAAAATATCTAAATTGAAAACAGGTAAACATTTTGATTGTGCTGCTGTTTCTATCATCAATTTAGTCTTTTAATATGGTAATGACAAAAAAATTGATGGTCGACAAAGCCTTGCACGTTCAGAACAAGGGTGGTATTGCATAAAGAGTTAACCTATATTGTACATAGGTACAAATCATTGGTTCCAGAAGCTTCAAACAAGGGAAAGAAGGAAAATAACAGGAACAACAGCAGACAGTCTTTTCTGTAATACAGCACAATGATGCAAACCGAAACATATTCAGTGACTTTAAGAAGCATTCATTTCAATATTACTGACTGAGAGGTCCTCCTCAGATGAAGCTCTCTGACTTACATGTGATATAGGTGATGGTTTGTTTACTTTTTCTGAGCCATCTGATCATTTTTTCATTAATGCTTAATGTGTAAGCGAATAAGCCAAACCCAGTGAAGCCTATCACCGACGACAGCTCTTTTGTGCAGAGATTAAGCTCTAAATCTCCCTCCAAGCCGCCAGTTTTGTTACAATGCACATTAAAGCCCCGTTTAAACCTCTTGACAAACCTACGTGCACACACACAGAGTTCTCGTTATCCTCGATTGTCTATAATTAGACTTAAAGTATCGGAGACACCTGAACTGCAGTGTGAAGCCCAACTAGGCACTGTCAGATGTATCGCTGACAAAGTGCCATTATACATGCATTATACACTGGGAGTACGTCCGGTTTAAGGTGCATGTTGTGGCTAAAGAGATTCCAGACTACTGTTAGAATGACACTGCTGTGTAATCCATAACAGGAATTTGACGGCATTAGAAGGGCTTAAATCCTTTCACCCTTGTTTGTTTTGGCAGCACACTAGTTGGAATGTGTATGGTCATTATGTAACAAGAGTTGGCCTGCTAAGCTTGATAATGACTTTACATTCAGACCTATAGATAACTTAGCCCTGCAGCTTATGTTGTATCATTATTTAACTAAAGCTCCATGTGTTGTTTACACCCATTTTCTCATCATGGACTTTAAGCTACAAAGCCAAGAGAGTGGAGAGTGGAGAGGGTATATAAATGAAACTTGTTAGTGTCCATCTTACAGACCAGGAGCCACGCCCCGCCACCCATCTCCTCAAACAAGCACAACCTAAATTCACGGGGGCCGTGCCTCATGGTCACTGGAAAGACGACACTTGCTTATGCAGATTGAACTGCGACCAAGTGGGAGTAGCGGTGGTGGATCTTGGAAGACGTCCATCTAAGAAGTTTAGCCATAGCATAGCGCCGAACTAGCTAAGATCATTCCCGACACATGCAGTTTCAAATAGCAAAGGGATTCAGATAGCAATGCCAGCTTAGCTTTTGGCAGTCAGCTGAAAAGTATACAACCATGCTGCTTTGCAGATGGCATAAACAGAGGGCGAAGGGAGAGAAGGGAGTTTGTTCCTAGAGTCTGGAAGAGCCACACGGTGATGACATTATCTCTACAAGATGTACATTTTCGGAGAAGCTAAAACACATGAAGTCCAACTGAAACGAGGAATATCTTTCCTTTTGCAGTACAAAATCAAATCATATGTTTTATGATTTATTGTTGATACATTTTTTGAAAAGAAATGCACAGCATGCTGTAATGACAGTTTAAAAGGAGGTGTTGTGACACAAACTAAAACTCAACCACAGACCTAGAAGGCTGCATGACTTACACCTGATTGGTTATATTTGGCTCATTCTGAAACTTTTAAAACCCACAACTTGTAACAGTTTTGTACTTTCTGATAGAGGTACAGTTATTAACCTAAACATCCATCTGGCCTACATTTCACACCAACATCCTATAAACAAACCAAAATATGTACCCAACAGTCATTTCAACCTTGTTGTTCAATTGATCCTGTAGATACTATAAACTGTATGATACATCAAAGAATATGTAATGCAAAATAGCTTTGTTATCAATAAGATTTCCTGTAATTTCTACCGGATTTTCCAAAGTAATTACATTGCATGACACTTTAATGAAGTAATTCAACTCACCCATGTTTTGATCTGTGCACACTATGGTTAGACTTTATGTGCAACATTGGAACTCTGAAAATGTTGGCAGACGCTTTGTAATATGTACCAGTCTTAACTTTGGATCATCAGTCTAGCAGTAGTACGGTATTTATAGAAGCCTTCCTCTTTGAAACTCTGTTATAAGGAGTAAGGTGTCCTGCTATGTGCTCATCTTTCTTGCTCTCTCATTACTTGTCAACTTAAAGGAGCTACGGCTGGATTCAAGTGAAGATGCTGTGAACACTAATTATCGGGCAGTGCTTGACCTGTGATGGCTCTCTTGGGATTGCTCAGCCACCGTAAAAAAAAAATAAAAAAAAAACACAGACTGCCAGTGAAGCGAGAGATCCCATGACACCAACCAACCATGTGAAGCGAGTGTAGGCACTTACCCCATATGTGCTTTAACAATTTGAGATTTTTCAGATCATTAGAGGTTTTGTTAGTTACAACTGCACTGCATGACTTGATCTACAGTATTTTATGTTTAATGTTTTGTCTTAATGATATTTTTTGACATAATTCTATTTTAACATGGCTCAGAATTCTGGTAATGTAAAATGACCACAGGGTGGTGTTTGAATTAAACATTTATAACCCCCCTACTCTTGCTCTGACTCACATGCTCCTCCCATCGCTGAGCCAACAAGTGTGGCTCTGAGCCATGCATCGCAGATTCAAGTCTCATTAGAAACGCCTCCATATAGGGCCACAGCACAATAAGCATGTCCACACAGACACACACACACACACACACACACACAATGCGTGCTGATTAACAAGAGCACATCACAAGTAAATGGACACTGAACACAGTGATTAACATACAAATAAATAAAAAAGTCTGGTACACTTATGCAGAAAATGGAAGCTTAATAATCCAACAATCACACCTGCACACACAATCACCAATACTTTCAGAAGCAGATGATGTGAATAAATACGTATAAGCAGGTTACAGTTGCCCTTTGCTGCTCTTTCTCAAGACACTGCTCTTAGCTCCTGTGTACACTTTTAGGTGTGTTTGTGTCTCTGTGTGTGTGTTGCACACAATTGGTTGTACTAGTCAGGTATGGGGTCTTCAAATGTAACAAAAATCTGAGCCGGCTGGAAAGATTTGACACTTTGCACTATTTTACTTCTACCTAAAAACACTGCTGTCTGTGTGAACATATGCTAACAATATGTGTCAATTCTGAGAGGCTGTGAAGAAAAATAGGAGGGCCTTGGCAACAAGACTCAAGAACAAATAAAATAAAATCCTGCTGCAACTGACACTGTGTGTATGCAGGGCTTTGTTAACAATGCACAATCCTTTATCTCTACACAAATAGCACAATTATAGAGAGGGTACAATGTACAACTCGAAATCACTTTGGACTTCTCTCCCCAATGACTCAGTCTGGAGTTAAAAAGTGCCTCTATTGTACATTTTATTTCATTGTTGATACGTATAATCCAATCACCAGGATGTTGAATTTTAATTAATCACATTAAAAAGCCAATTGAATTGACATCAGATCTAAGATTACATGATGAGGCAGTGGAAAAGACAGATCAGCATTAATGACAGTCCACAACAAACAAAGTGCACGGAGCAGCTATGGAGGGAGAGCTGAACTGTGCTGACCTGCTGTGACACTGGGGAATCACATGCCAGCGACTACAGTGGGAACCGATGAGAGGATCGTTTTTCAAAAGCTTTTTTAGGCAGATGTGTGGGATCAGAGTGTATGTTATGTGCGGTAGGAGAGTGAAGTGGTTTCTGTCAGCAGAGAGATGTAGAACATGACAACTTTCACAGTGCTCACAGAGGCTTGAGACAAACTTGGAAACTGGTTGATTGGCCAAACACAACATGGGAGACATTGGGGGATGAAATTGGATTAGTGTGGTACTTGCTTTTATTTATTTATTACATCTCACTGTTGAGTAAAATGTCTTGTAGATGCTCCCTTTGATAAAATAAACGCCTGCATTTCTATAGGAACTTTGTCTAAAACTAAAATATTAAAATACATTGCCCTTTTTTTTATTTAGTTTTGGTGGCAAACACAGCTGTTGTTTTGATGGTAATCTATTGTTTTTGGTTATAATTTGCAGTTCTTTCCAGAAAGCACTGAGAAAGCCTGAGTGGGCCGAAGTGACAGATTTTGATTCTATACTCCAACACATTCATCTTAGCTGAATAGTTTCTCCTTAGCTTCTGCAAAATGTTTATTTCCATCAATTTTTTTATCGCAACCAAGCTCTGCCTACTCTCCGATAGCGAGTGGATTCTCTGAAAGGAGAGAGGCCAAAAACATGAAATTACTTGTGTTCACCTGGTCTGCCAGCCTTTCTAAGCAGTACGCACACTCAATTTGTAGACTGCGATGGTATTCATTGCACTGCGTGCTTATTTGATTCAGTCTGGATACAACATGGCAACAGGTTACAAGTTACATTTCAGTGCTAATATTTGGTCTTCGCTTACACAGATGCCACATGGTGTATAATTATTGAATGCATTGTGTATTGTAGAATTGCTGTTATCGTGACAGGTTATCATCGTGACCCGCATATCTTGACGGCTAATCACAGGTTCCCAGAGTCCACAGCGATGTCTTTAAATATCCTGTTTCCCCAGACCCCGGGGTATTCAGTTTACAAAAAAGTAAAAAGTAAACAGTAAATTGTCACTTTGGAGCAGCTGGAACAAGCAAAATATTTGGTATATTAGCTTGAAAAATGACTCAAATGATTCATCAATTATCAAAGTTGTTAATGATTCATTTTGTGGTGATCAACAAATCAACTAAACTAAAAATCAACTGTATCTGTAACTTGTGGCAGTTACAGACACAGGTCCAGGTTAAGTTAACAAATCTTTTATAGAACTTGTGATAGTCTTTTTCTCTACAAACAAGCCTTGTGTGGCGGAATTAAAAGCCAATTTCCAAAAACTCAACAGGTTCCTGTTAATACAATGGACATGTTTATATGCTGGGATGTTACTGACAATCTCTGAATCTTTAATTTCTATTGTGTAATTTTACTGTACTTTTCCCTTGCTGCCTTTTCCCACTCTCACTTCCTCTCTCTTGTCCTCTCTCTCACTCTCTCTCGTCCTCTCTCATGGCTCATTCCACCCATCTTCCTTCCTCTTCCCCTCTCACTGCCTCATCTGTCAAGGTTATATAATATTCGTACTACTGCTGCTGGGGCAGGCGCCTCCTCCTCCCCGCCTCCTGCTCGCTCAGCCTCTCAGCCAATGGAGTTTCACTACTGGCAGAAGTATGGAGGAGGTCAGGCGAGTCATGGGATTATCCAACTCACCTACCCGGAGACAAGCATACACAGCATATGTGTGTGTTTTCTGTGTGTGTCACTAATAGGAAACTTGCGTGTGTGTGTGTGTGTGATTTGGTCTTTGAAATACTGAGTGGAGACTTTGGTTGCTAGAGGAGCACAGTTATAAAGCTGCCCTTGTTTCAGAAATCATCATGTGATTGTGTGATGGTTCCCTCTTTTCATCTCTCTTCCCCACCCCCCGCTAAACTCCGCTCACACACCCACCCACCATCCTCACATCTGAGTGTCTACATCTCCTACACAGTGCTGTCACTTTAATCATCATTTCATAGCATCAGCCTATTCTTTCTCCCCCTCTGTGTAACTTGAGCAGTTTCAGTTGTTCAGTATACACACACACACACACACACACACACAACATACAGTATTTTCTCGTTGATGTGAGACTCAGTAGAAAAAGTGTGTCCAAATTCGACATTCACGTTTACCTGCCTAGGACATTGTGGCCATTTGACTTGTGATTGTTGCCTTTCAGAAGCAAAGGCGGTGTTATGTTGTTATAGAGCTGCAAAACTTAGTTAGTGAGGGTGGATGGATGGATGAGTCAACAAATTGTGTGACTTGGACACATCCATCTCCCACCAAGAGTCAACATTGGTTCCTTTTGCCCATGACTGTGCTCTCTCTTTAACCTTAGCCAAGCTGTTACTGTGCCTAAACAGTAACCATAACGGCGGCAGATCAGAAAACAGCTGACAAACATTGTTGTCATGCAAATAGAGGCAGTGAATCATAATACACTCATGAGGGAATTCATGTATATTTGAAAGGCAATGACAAACTACATACGATATTTTGTCATTAAATTCTGTTTAGAAATTAGGTGTAAATTGAGTCTTATAATTCAAACTATTGGCATGAAAGACATGAAGAGCAACCCTTTCATCCCTCAATAGCAAAATGTCTGTGGTGTATTTTCAGGCCGTTGCGTGATAAGTGAAGGCCGGAGTGAATGAGGTGAGTCGGTGAAGGAGAAGTGAAAGCTCAAATAGGGAAAACAAGTTCATAATTCAGTTGGTTTTTTTTCACATTTACTACTGCGTCTCTCTCTCAGTCTAATTTGTGTTCCAAAATACACCCGAGATGCTCATAAAGAATCCTTATCAAAGCAGCCACAGTGACGTCTCGTTAACAGTAATTTCCACTGTGACTGGCAGTGAACTAGGGAACTTTTAATTCAGATATGAAATAAATCAGTTGCCACCGTCTGCTCAACCGCCTTCTTTTCATCAGGCCTGAATTTCCCTCTGTTGAATATCTGTAGAGATGCATTGTGTGTTCACAGTGGAGTGCTCACAAAGCTTACTAAAACATAAACTATACAGTTGTAACATACATCAAAAAAACGTACAAATCAAGATGAAAATGCGCGACTCAGTAGTGGCACTTTATGTGTGATCGCCTGCTAGATTTGCATCTGTATTTGCTGTTATGCAGAGCAGAAGGGCGGCATATTTAAAAAAACAACATAGATATATACACAATGCTCCTGAGATCCAATATGTACCCTTTCCGGAAGCAGGCAAGAACGAAATAAAATGAAACTTCAAAATGGTGAGTGACCTGGCCTCAGGTCCTGCGCAATAATTCAATATCTATTTATATCTATTTATTTTCCCTCCGTGGAATCTTGTGTTGATCAGGGGATATTGTGGATAGTGAGAATATCACGATTATATTGTCAAAACAGATGACAACAAGAGTATTGTACTTAAAAAATGATAAAACAAGGTTGTGAAACATGATAAGGAAAATTTGAAGATTGCTTAACATCAAGCCTAATTTTATCTTGCCGTTTAATATGACGGACGTCACGTGTGGTAACTTTACTTATTTTTATGATAGGAAAGCCATCACTGTGATATTGATTTCAGTCAAACAGCCTCAACCTGCCCAGTCCAGCAGGAGTCTCGTCTCTTTACACAGCTTCAGTTATAAATAGAGCCCAAGACAGGAGTGTGTGTGGGCAGAGCACAAAGAGAAAGGAGCAGATCACAGCAAAGAGACTGGAACGTGTGTGAACGTGACAGACAGACTATTCCTATAACTTTGATGTACAAGATAAGGTCCCAAACAGAAGACAGCAGTTGAAAGTGGCTAAACGGGAGACACAACTTCTACTGTTCCTCTCTGAGAAGGGTAGGGTTTAGGCTAGATGAGGTCACATGTTAAATCCCTGGAGCGTAGCTATGCTGTATTGGAATGTGGAGCTTCACAGGAAATTGGGCCACATGGTGTAAACCACAGGGAGCAGAATGAAGGGCAATGGCACAATCTTTTAAGTTTATCCCTGTTATACAAAATAAAGAGTTCTGTTCCACAACGTAATCAAAGTTTCACAAAACAGAGATGATCCACTCTGTCAAGCTGATACCATTTTAGAAAACAAGGAACAAGGAAGTGTTGTGAAGCTGAAATATATACAAGTCCAGCAATGTGTTGTGTTTACATTGGGCCAGAATGAAGGGAGGATTGTTGTGAGCAGGTTGATTTTCACACCGAGCAGAATTTAAAGGAAAAAAACGACTGATTTGCTACAAATGGTAGACTGAAACTAGAACTGAAACCATTAGTTGTTAAATCGGTTTCAGCTTCTTCTTTCTTAGTATTCAAGAATTTGTTAAATTTGAATACTTGCTTGCTTTTTGTGTTCAAAGATATTAAACTGAATATCTTTGGGTTTTAGATTGGTGGATGCAACTAACCATTATTAAACCTTTACTGGTTAAGATATGAATTATATTTGATTTTATGATTGATTATTTAATCAAAATTGCCCATAAAACAATCAAATACCAAAACAGGGACAAAGACCCATTTCTTATAGTCTCACTTACATCTAAATTAATACAAAGTCATATAATTATAAGAACTGGAGTGCAGCAGCTAAAATTAAGCATGAAACAAGGACCAGCAGAAGTCTGGTATTTTTATTTCTTATGTGAATAATCCATCATCTTACAGCTAATCAATTAATTGCCCAATCATTTTGTGTGTGTGTGTGTGTGTGTGTGTGTGTGTGTTTGAATGGAACCTTCAATTGCTCCCTGCAGATTCAATTTGCTGCTGACACATTGTGTATCTTAAATGAAATAGATGACCAGGGCCTGAGGGCACCCATTTCCCCTGGTGCCTTTATGTCATTAGCTTTATTTAGCACCTTCATGGGGGGGGCGCGGCGC
>JAVQJL010011838.1:0-21949 GCA_036024295.1 Nannoperca obscura
CAACAATCACCATCCATAAACACATTTACAAAAAACTCAATTGACAGCATTAATTGAAATAATCATAAACCCATAAAATTATTTTTTTTATGACATTCCACATTTCAGGAACAGTTACAAAGGGTATGTCTTCAATTAGAGCAGAACTTGCAAATATAAATAGACAATACAAATGTATAAAGCCCACAGAATATTTAGCATTGCATGTTAGGTATGAGTAGTCGGTATGAGAAGCAATTACTGTCCGAGTCAAAACCAATGATTATTTAAGGTGAGCCAGGAAACATTGGGGATCTGCTCGTTTTCAATGAAAAAGTTTAGAATTAATGTATACCACTGAACTAATAGTATATATTGTAGCTAAATGATAAACAACCAACTGATACTAAAAGTGCATATATGTGCATGAATATCTGTGTCCCACGCATTTATTTTACGTTATTAGTAAATTTGTGTGTTCCAAACTTCCTGACAGCAACAAACACATCAGACGTGTTTAAAGTGCAGTGCAACAGCACCACCTGTAGGTTAAAAGAGGAATACCTTTTTGACTGCTGTCAGTAATAAAATGCGTATCCAATTTCTTGTGAAGAAAACACGTAGCACAAAAATGAATAGAACTTTGCGTAACAGAGTAGAAATAAATGACGGTAACTTGAATGATGTGGAATTAAGACAGTGTACTTCTGCGCCGATCACAGGGCGCTGCCATATTGGATCATACCAACTGCTTACCACGTATTACAACATTAAAACAAATAGCTACATTAACTGTCCTACTTTATTCAAATATTAACTTTGTACCTGTACATTTTAAAATATCGTTTACTTTTCCAGGCAGCAAAAATGCGTTTTTAAGCTCTATAATATCTCCAACAGCATCCCCTTAATTTTCACTTTGTTGGTACAGTCAGTGGACACTATGGCGCTGGTGAGGGTTGGTAAACGTTGTTGGTCGTTGCTCCGTGAGCCCTCTAAAGGAGTGTTTTGTGGTGTTTTACAGCCAGGTTGGATTGAAGGCTGCATAGGAGGTAAGACAAACAAAACTTCCCAACGTGTGTCACGTATGACACACAAGTGACCATTAAAACAGGCTGGTTTACGGGCAGTTAAGCTACGTTAGCACCTTGTAAATAACCTACATGTGTACAGAGGTACTGTACGGTAAGTGACTGTAGATTGATTTAACGGTTCATTAAAATCCACCAAAAGTCGGGCTGGTTAAGTTTTCATTTGCAAGGCTTGTAGTAATTAAATTCTGTCCACTTCTTTGACATTTTGAGGTGTATGGCAAGATACATATGCAATCAAGCTAGGCTGGATTATGATGTGGAGCAAGCTTTTCTTAAATCTAGTTGCTTTTTCTTTATTTTTGGTGGTTGTTAGCCCAATGTATTGATCATCCAATAGTGATTACTACTACTAGATTTGAAATGATACCACACAACCACACTGCTTTTTTTTACTGGCATCTAAAAAACGTGTTTCTCTGCAGCTAAGAGGCATCTGTTGTCAGAAGATGTAATCAGACTACAAGAGTTCCAGCAAAGGAAGCTGGCTGTGGCTCACCTTGTCACTGGATCGAAAGGTGAAGTAGTCCCTGTCACTGGCTCTAAGCTGCAGTTTTATGTCGTGTATTCGATGCATAAGAGCTCATATTTTCACCTCGTTTTACAGGAAATTATATTGAGCTGTTCAGTCAGAAGCTTCAACGGAATGAGCTGATACTGAGAGACGAGCTGAAGCTTCTCCTTCACTTGTGCCAGTCTGCAGATGACATGGTGATAGCCAGAGATGCCATTCATAGGTATATCACATTTTAATTTCCTTTGCATTGCCTTTCACAAACATTAGAAAGAAGGAAATTAGACTCTACCCACTTCATTGAGCACAGAAATGTAGCTGGATTATGTATAAATCATCCTTTAATCTGCACTTGCAAGATATCACACAGAGAACCGGAACATGATGTATGGAGAGTTCAAGTTTGGTCCTCTCTTCATAAGACTATGCTATGAGCTGGGTCTGGAGGACTTGGCTGCTGCAACGCTAACCGATAAGGTAAAACAGTACATTAACCCAAACCCTGACTATTATGCCATAAGGGGACAAACAAGACAGGGTTGATACTTTTCTACGAGCTGACTTGGACTGGTAACATCTCCTCTCATTTGTCCAAACAGAGTATGAGGGGATTTTTCAACGACGCAACATCCTTTAACATCACCATCGACATGTTATTCACAAAAGGCTCTCATGAAAGTAAGCAACAGATTAACTTTCCAGTCTTTCTTTTTCTGAAAGTATTATTACATGTATATAATATTGCAAACTGTGGCTATTGCAGATGCCCTGGAGGTACTAAGAACCATGAGGAACCAAGGTGTACCATTCAACAAAGACACATTGACGCTGGCATGTGGCACCTGCTATAAACTGGTAACATTTTAATGAATTGACCTATACGTTTATTTTAACGTGCCAAGAGTTGTGGAGAGTTAATGTTTTAAGATGTAAAAGCTCCTCTGAGTCAGTTCATGTTGTGTTTTACATTGGTCAGAACACGACAGAGTCCTACAGGATCTGCATTGCGCTGATAGAGGAGGCACAGACCAAAGGGCACTTCCTTCCCAGACACGCTTGCTGCTTTGCTGTAGCATTAGCACTTCGACTGGTAAGTTATATCTTCTTCTTCTATTTCTTTCATTCGTGCAGAAAGATGAGGACAATAATCTGTTTTCTCTTTTATCTCTGTTCCAGAATCACATTGAAAAGGCACAGTCATTGTATTCCCAAATAATGAGCACTGACAGTAGATTATGCCAAAATCTGAAGGTAAGCGTGCATCATGTAATCGTAGTATACATTATTTCTAGCTGTTGTTGTTCAGTGATAATTTAAAGGTATAATAATTTTGATTAATTGTGATTTAGGTTGTAATGCTAGCAATGTCAGGAGCTGTGACAGATGCCATTTCCACCCTGTCTGCATCCATGTTGCCTAAAATCCCATCTTTTGTGAAGAGGTCTGAATTTTCTCAGGAGGTGGTAAGTTAAACATCTGACTGCTCAATAACACAGATGCTAATTATACTTAAAATAATAAATACAACTGCAACAGGAGAGCTAATAATGCAGTAATTCATTTTTAACACATTCCTGCCAAAAAAAACTTTTAACAAAATAATGGCAAATCTACGGTAAAATAAGTGAAGTATCCTTTACTGGGATTGTTGAAATATTTTCAAAATAGTTTATTCAAGTTACAGAGATTTGTGTGTAAACCACTGAAAACCCACTGTGAAAGGATTAGCTGAGGGGCCTCTTTGTGACTTGTTTAAGGTGGATTTGCTGCGCTTGCGGAGTGAGGGCGGACCTCACATGATGAAGGTGGAGCAGATAGTGACTCATCTTGAGCGAGCCGATCAGGTGACGCAGCAGACCCTCGATGATATGCTCTGCCACACACCCACGGGGAGGAGGAAACCAGCGCCAATAATGGAGGAGAGGAGGATCAGCCGAAGGACTCTGAAACCACTACAGTCCACTCTGCTGTCAGAGTGACAGAAGCTGTGTGCCGTCCCAGAGCCCGCTTTGACTAAAGCTCATACGGGAATCGGTCAATAAACGCTGACTCTGGCTAGAGTTGACTTTCGATCGCTTTATCTACCTCTCCTTAAACACAGTCATAGTCATCCGTCCGCAGATTGGTTTTTCCCTTTTTTTGCCGTGCTTATCCAAAATTGGATGAAAAAGGTCACAGTTCATGTTTGTGCAGAAGGCATTTCAACAGAAAGCTGCTGAGAGAAAATTACAGAAGTTACACCATGTAAATGGTTATGGATTACTTTGAAATTATCATATGTATAACAAGTGATTTGGGAAGAATGTGTTGTGTGTATATAAAAATGTGAACGAGTGATTAAAGATTAATTTAATAACAAAATATGATGTGTTGCTCTTTTGCCATTTTTAAAGGATACCTTCACAGTTTTTCAAGTTTGTCTTAAAACAATAGTCAGGTGCACATATGGACATTGAAAGTATACTATACTACTGGTATAATCATTCTTGTCGGCCATTGAGATCTCTTCTACAGCGCTTTTATTTAACAATAAAATTCAGTGTTTGTTTTGTGCAAAATTATATTCCAAAGTTTATCTGAAGTTAATATGAAAATTCAACAGTAAGAGTTAGACAAATCATGTGAGTATCTTCCAAAGTTACAGCCTTTTTACAACAAAATTCCCCCTTTATGTTACTATCCTTCCACTGCAGCTCAACCGGGAAACACAGGTGATTCTGTGTTAAAAAGGCTACCCACTTGATTTTATATGAACAATGACCATTAAAATTATTACAGGAAGCAAAGAATGTTTCATGTTGATATGGGCACCTGACTGTTGTTTTAGGAAAGACTTGAAAAATAGCAAACCTATCCTATATTTTTCACAAATGGATGCTTGGGTCTGTGAGTGAAATGTAACAGTAACACATGGGAGGGACAAACTGGGGACCTGAAGCCACGTGTGTCATCATTTACGTTCATATTAAAACGTAAACATCTTTCACTTTGATAATCACAAACGTGTGTTAAAATATTCATTACATCCCGAAATGTGCGGCTCTGAACACTCCCCGCAGGTAAACAAACCATGACGCGCATCAAATCCCTCCCACAATGCACTGCTGGCGTCGCCTGACCAGCCAGGGAGGAGAACGACGGACCCGCGACTGAACCCAAACTAACCGGCTGGATATTGTAGTTACAGTTGAAAAGGAAGTTCAGGATAGATTTGTTCATTTGAAAGATTACTACAAAGTTTAGGACGGATACAGCGGTGATATTCACTCCTAGCGGCAGCTGGTGGCTGTGCTTTTTAGCATCAGCTAGCCGGTTAGCTGGTACTGACTGGTAACATCAGGCAACTGGCACGAACAGACAAAGAAAGAAATATTTTTAAAAATACTAAAGTTGAAATTACATCTGGTGTTACTGATAGGGACCGCTGTGTTCTAATTAGCAAGTTAGCAGTTAGTTTGTTGATACTAGCTAACTTAATTTAGCTATTAGGTGATCTCAGGCTGACATCTGTAAATACTGCCTTTGGTTAGCTATAGCTAACAGCTACAAACACAATGAGCTCAGAGGAGACTGCAGCGTCCACTAAACCCACTCCTGAGGATGATGGCATGACATGGTGGTACCGATGGCTCTGCAAAATAGCTGGGGTTTTGGGAGGAGTATGTAAGTAGTTGTTAAAAGTCAATTTCTTGTGCATTTTCTTTGATAAGTAAATAGATGATAAGCCGACAAAAAAAACACATCTTGCCTTAGCTGCATGTATAGTGAATGCAACGATTGAGTGTGCTGTGTGCCAGTTTAAATTTGAGCTATTTTCTGTGTCAGACAGACATTACAATATTCGATGCTGTTTATTGTGTGGACGCCTTAGCTCTGCATTAATATGAGGATGAGAGTTCAAACAGAACAGAAAGGGCATCAAATTACTATTTGGAGACAAAATAAAACATGTTTTCGATGTTTAAACTCCACTTCGATTGCTCAGCCGGGCCAGACAAAAGCTTTGTCACAGCCTATTGTTCCCTCACTGCAGCACCACCTGTTTGCATAGCTTGCTCATTCCATAACAGATTGTTATTGCTAAATTAACTACTGGGACATGATATGAACACACACACAGTCCACAGCAGCTACCTTGACTCTTCCCCTCAGTGTGAAACAGAAGTGATTTTTACTGCTGGCGTGGTGATTTTCCAGCAGCATTGCAGCCCTCCTGCCTGTCCCTCTATCCTTCTCTTCAACACAGTGATACCAGAGTCACAGTGCACATATCATGTTAACCACCTGGGGCACTGCATATTCAATGGGCTCTGTATTATTGAGGAGGCTAGATGGTCTAAAGGAGCAGGATGTGCTACATTGTTCTTCCACTGTTTGTGACAGTGTTGGCTTGTCTGGCCTGATAGTTCACATAGACACTAGGCATATTTACAGTCTCTTCACACTGTGGAGTTTCAGCCTGAAACGTCCGGTACTGACTCTCGAATACAAAAGATTATACTTAGCACTTACCTGGTGTTGGTGTATAAACTGGCAGTCAAATGTTTTAAACATCCTATGTTTTAGCATTTTGGTTGAATATCAAACAATGTGCCCCTTGGGAATACCACATCATTTTAAAAGACATTGGTAAATTAAGAAATATTTGTGACTTATTGTTAAAGAAAAATTCCTTCTGTGAAAACTCCACCGTCATGTGTTGATTGGGGAGGTGTGACTACCTTTGACAGATCTTTCTCACGCTTGACATTTTGAGTTGTTACTGCAGGAAGAGCACAGTTGTAACAAAAAGCATTAACGCTTGCTCTGTTCTAAAGAAAATGAATCGGCAAGTATTTTGATGATCAAGTTTAATGCAAAAACAAACTAACTATCCACTTGTTCCATGTCTGAATATTTCCTGGTTTTCTAAGTCTTCTACCATTATTGTAACAGTTTTGAACTGTTGGTTGGACAAAACAAACCATTTGAAGATGTGTGCCGGGCTCTGGGGACCCGGGGTGCTCGCTATTTTCTGATGGTTTACTAACAATTATTGCAGAAATGAATTGGCAGATTAATAACAGAATGCACTGTACCAGGGCTTTATGTTGCCAGAATAATTGTCTCACACACACCAACACCAACAATTAAACCCTAAAGATGACATGGTCCTCATTAGTGTTTATACATTTAAAGAAAAGCCATAAAGGCAGTCGAGTACATACACGTCACATGTGGTGTATTTTAGCTTTATGTTAGTGTAAATCCAACTGACTTCTTGGATTGACGTCATTGGTTGCTTTACTATGTACTATTTGTTCATTTCCCTGACACAAATCCCCACATGTGGAACGTTAACATGACTTTTTACACAGCTTTTGCACAACCTTTGAACACCACCAGCGGTCTACTTACCAATGAACTTGTGCATGTTAATGAACCTTTAGCCCATCGCATATTGCAGCACATATTTCAGACAATAAATAAATGAAAACTTAGTATGCAGTTGTCATGGCTTTTAAAACAATAGTAACTAAGCTGGATCTCTTAACAGCCAAGATCTGTTCTACCTTCTGAGATAAAAATCTGAAATATAATGCCAATAGCTAATGGTCAGGCCTAATATTTTCTGGATGATGTGATATGTTTCATCTTAAGACCTTTTGCTTTGTCTTTTGTCTCTTCCACATTGTGCAGCCTGCGCCATCGCAGGAGTGTGGAACTGTGTCACTGTGAACCCTTTGAACATTGCTGCAGGAGTATGGATGGTGTAAGTAACTTTATTGTAGCATATATAAATGAGCTCATTCACATTCGTTTTCTTTGTCTGAAGTGACAGTTAACTGAATATTTTGTTTGTCTTTTCACGTTGTTAGTCGAACAAACATGACATTTGAAGGCGTCACTTTGGGCTTTAGGAATTTGTTAAAAAAAAACAATTCAAGAAAAAATAAAATAAAATAATCGTTAGTTGCAGCCTAAATTCCATCAACCAGCTCTGTAGAAACGTTCTTGCTGTTTCCATGAGGGTAAACATGTGAGTGCTCCAGCTCAAACTGAATACCTTGAATCATGACAGTGAAAGAATAATTGTTATTTTCTACCCAGCTGCGCTTACTTTCCTCCAGACTCCCATCAGCTGAGCCAGAGCTTGACACGGTTTGAGATGGAAGTGCACAGGATGACTCACTGCTGTGTTTGTGTCCTCTCCTGCCGTCTCAAGGTTGAATGCCTTCGTGCTGTTCCTATGTGAAGTCCCGTTCTGTTGCCAGTTCATCGAGTTTGCTAATGCAGTGGCGGCCCGTGCCGACAAACTCAGACCCTGGCAGAAGTCCTTCTTCTACTGCGGGTGAGAAAAACTATGCATCGGACACGGTTTATGTCACTGGAGACTGCACTTCACTGTATGAAAAATTAAATTTTTGGAACGTGAACGTTATTAACATTGCATAAGCTGTTGGACACACTTTAGGGAATGTGTTCTTTTTTTCTCTACAGCATGTATTTAATATGATTTACCAACTTTTGTTCTTGTCTCTTGTTGGCTGTCCCCTCGGCTGATTCCAGGATGGCCCTGTTTCCCGTATTTTTGAGTTTCGGATTTACAACCTTGTTCGGAAATGCCATCGCCTTCGCTACAGGAGTTCTGTACGGCCTTGCCTCTTTAGGCAAAAAGTAAGATGTTTGTTCGTAGCATGTAACATATAATGGCGTAATATATCAAAATCTCTTATCAGGAAAAGTCAGCAGTTCTATACAGTATCATTTATTATTATAATTAGTATATATTTGATTAAAAGCTGTATAATGCACACATCTTGTATTTCCTCATCTCTCTCTCTCTCTCTCTCTCTAAAATGTCATTAAAACAGGCTCTCATACTAAATGCAATATTTCACAATATAACTGTTTAATTGCAATTTTTATTTTACATTTAAAAGTTCTAACAACCTTATTGAGGGTGATTATTCATGCAAATTCATTTCTTTGACAAGGTGAGCCGTTGAATAACCTTGCAATTAACATTGTCATCACCCGCTTTTGCTTCGTTTCTACCCACCTCTCCCTCCTCATAACATTTCATTACCCTCCTTCTCTCGCATCCTTTCTTCTTTTTCTTTTTTTTTTTCTTTCTCAGGGGAGACGCAGTAACTTACGCCAGACTGCATCATCAGAAACAGGGGGACGAAGAGAAGATGACCGAAACGACAAATGGGGCTCCAGAGTGATGCATCTGTCTCTCCGCCCTGCCCTTCCACTCTTGTCTTCAGTCCTTACAGACAAGAGTCTCCCTGTCCTCCATCCATCCTACCTCTCCCTCCACGCTCCTCTCACCCATTTCTGTCACTACATCAAAATGGTACTGGTTTTATTTATTTACTTAAACTGCTGCATTCTTGTTTCCCTGACCTAATCGTATCCGAACAGATTGATGTTGGATTCAGTCCATTGTTTGGTACCCGGCTTGTGAATGGAATCCCTCATTGTGACTCAGTACCTAAGATTGTAATTGTTTTTATGTTTTTAATTCTTATGGGTTGTATTTATTTTTACTTTCCCTTTCTTGCTGATGTCAGTGAGTTGTAAACCCTCTTTTTGCAGGAACAAATAAGGTACTTAATAAGTAATTAAATAAGGATCTTTTTAACCCAGGAGCCTTTCAGAATTTCCAATTAAAATGAATGTGATTGTAAAATGTAAATAATTGACTTCAGGTTCTTCACTATGGCTTTGAGGCTGTGATTCAGAGTTTGGGTCAGGGTCAGACTTTGGCTGTGGGTGTCATCCAGTTTTCCGCAGCACACCCAAATATTGATATCATCTCTTTCGCAGCTCTAACCTCATTATCACTGCAGCCTCTGTGTCCAAAGTCAGTTGCGTCAACTCTCAGCATTAATTGGAAGAACCTACTTTAAGCAGTGAATGTATAAATGCTTCTGTCGATTTTTACATTAGAATTAAATTAAGGTAACAGTGAAAACTAGCTACAAAAGTTCTATTTCCATTTATCATGGGTCTTACTAAACTTAAGTCAGTGCAGATTAAGCATCAGATGTGATGATAAATAAAGGCATGTGTGTGATTGTTGCATTTGGTTTGTTAGGTTAATTTATTGGAAGTGTCTCCTTGTGTTTTTCCCTGTATTTGAGTCCCAAATTTGACCTTTATTGGACTACAGTTGAGTATCTGCTTACCAGCAGGCATTTTGTATTGGTAATAATAGATTTTGTGATAATGAATTGTATTGTATTAGGTTATATTTAAGCACGGGGAGTTAAATCTGATTTGTTGGTTGTTGAAGTTTGGCAGAATGTGTACAAAATGTCTTCTGAGTCAACTTACATAAAGTATGGAAATATAGAGACTGACAGTATTACACCCACTATACACACGGAACTCTGAATTGCAGCCCAAATGCATTTTTTAGGCATCTGGGATCTTTATAACAATGGGAAATGTATCTGGTATACCCAAAGATAAAGACAGTTAATCTTTATTTTTGTTTTATGCTTTCATATATTCTTTTTCTTTTCCTGTTGGTTTAAGCACAGCTCAGGCATTCATGCACTAAACGTTGTTTTTGCAATCTGTTCTGCAATATCTGCTGCATTTATTATCTTGTCTTAATTAGTACACTCTACCAAAACCCAATTTGTAATGAAGGGGAAGTGTCTTGATTCAGGGTCTTAGTGGTCTGTATCCCACACAGTCATCAGAGCCATGGTTTGCCTTTGTCACTGAATTGAGGTATGCAGTGGTCAGCGATGTACGGTTTGTGTTTGTGTTTTGTTGCCTTGTGTCACCGGTAATGACCTCTTACACCTGTTTGGTCTTATTACTGGCTGCTCAGTGAGTGGATTGTTCACACATTACCACCAGCTCTCAGGTTTCATACTTCACAATGCACAGCGTACAGTTAAAAAGTAGCGTATGCACAGACCGTAGATGTATGGTAACTAGCATAAGCGCGACTGAAGTTATTATTTGAGCCGATGGAACAACATTTGTAAAGCAAGTGAACAAACACTACATACGCACCATCGGTATGCTACTAACAGTCTGACACTACACACTCTTATTCTACAGTTTGACTGAGACTTGTCCATAGCCATCCCATATTTAAGTTCAATGAAAGGCATCCAAGAGTCCATATGATTTGATTCATTTCACATCTGCAGGTGTTTGAGTGCATATTTTGTGTATAATGTGTGTTGTGATGTGAATCCAGATCCTGTTATTGAATTAAACAAACTTGCTTCTACTACCATGGTGTTGGCTTCTTATGTTTAGTTGGGCCTCCCCCACTGACTTTTCCCTCTAGCGCCATCACAAGGTGGCGTTCGAGTGAAATCTCTTGACAGCTATCGGATGGATTGCCATGGGATTTTTAATTGAGATATTCAAAATGGCCGTAGAACATCCCAGCGAGCAGCATTAAACCAGTGCCTCTCTGTGAGACTGACCTTACATGTGCATGTTTATTTTAAAGGTTGTATTTACTGGTGGCACCCGTTTAATTAATCACATTAATAATCACCACCTCTCACCATTTCATTAAAACTGCCTTAGGCCAGAATTATCCCTTCTTTGTCGGGCATCTTCTCTCACCTGTTAAGCTTGTTGTTTTCCAATTTTTATATCTTGGCCTTTGAGTGCAGATTAGTGGGATTAAGTTGTGGCACCTGACTGCCTTTCTCATTAATAAGGATTAGTCCATATGAGTGCGTAGATGCTGCCTCTGACTATAAACTACAGACAAAGACTTTTCCATGTACTATTAATCTTAAAACCTACCTGGACACTGCACTCATTTGTACATTTGTAGGGAGTCAACAGAGGGCGCCATTGCATTATTTCATTATGTCTTAGTTTTAAGTAAGTATTGCATCTAGTATTTAATTCATTTTTGCATATATTACTAGTAGTATTACAAACAGAGGACCATCTCTTTATGGGAATTGAACCTGTGATGCTCCGCTTGCAATATTTGGCTTATTACTGGCCTGCACATGCATGACAGTTTTAATGTTAATACCAGCAGCTGCAGAGACAGCAGTAATATGACAACAAGGTAAGAGGTGGACGAACCCTCCATCATTTCCACTTTACTGAGCAGCAAATAGCCATTTATTGTCTAAACAGATGCCATTTTGCAGTCATTATAGCCATTTGTCATGTAGGTAATAATGGCTGCTTAATGACTCGACTCTTGTTATCTACTTGGAGAGTCACTGGGCTCCTGTGGGGAAACTCCAAAGATGATGAATGTGTGTGTGTGTGTGTGTAACAAATCTCAGCCATTTGATCAGCTGCTAGGATTTTAACCAGAACCAAGAGAAGCGATCACATTACAGCTGCTTTGGTGTCTTTACGTTGACTGGTGTCTTATTACTTTTATGACCTGGCTCCAGACTATATTTAAGATCTTTTAATCCCATACAAACCCGTGCATACTTTATCTGATTTGTAGGTTTTGTTTATTTATTTTGCTCTCTTATTAGTATTCTAATTCTGTACTCCATGATCCACTTGCTCTTGGATGCCATTTGTTCTATATGATTTACTTTGTACTTGCTCTATAAATAAAGTTATTATCCTGACTTTGTAGTGCAGTTATGAAGAGCACATTAAAGGTAGTCATTATGCAGAATGACCCCTAAAAATACATTATTGGATTGTTATTGTTTAAAAATGTAAGCAGTACTTTAAGGCTCAGTTAATTTTAACTGACTTAAGCACTTGTAGATGGTTTAATCTATAACAATACATCATATTTTATAAACCGATGGTATTTATAATCTGATAAGTAATTTACAGCTGTCAAATAAATGTAGGGTATTGGAGTAATAAACTACACTGTTTAGTACAATAATAGTTTCAAATACAATATCACTGGAGATAGCATATTTAAAATATGACATTTATAATTGAATTAGGCTTATATTGTTTAAATTGCGAGTTTTTACTGCAGAATTTCTCCACCACAGATAAAACTCCGCCTTGGGTTCCCAGGAATAAGAGTATCACATTTTCATCTCCTGGGGGGGAGGAGAGGACTAACTGGTCTCTCGGCTTCCCTCCCGGCTCTGGGTTGCATCATGCTTGGGAACTTTTGCTCCAATGAGCGGCTTGCTTGTGCTTTGTGTGGAGGGAGGGAGGGAGAGAGGGAGAGAGAGAGAGAGAGAGAGAGAGAGAGGCAGGCGGGTGCAGCGCTGCCACCAACTGGACGGGATTCAAAAACAGTACCCACAGCGAGCAACATCACCTGCTGAGAGAAACTCCAGTTTCCTACGCTGGCTTTGCCCCGTGACTCTGGGAACAGACATCATCCACGTTGCTGCGCGTGTGTGTGTTTATTTATTTATTTATTTTTACAAGAAACGTTCTCAGGAAGGAAATCCTTTAATGTCTTCTTGTCACAGGAAAAGGGGGCGCCCAAATCCGACGGGACCTTTTTGAAGCCCAAAGCAACAACAATGGACTGCGTTTCCACCGGGAACTCACTCACACACACGCACACGCGCACGCACGGGGTTGTAGCGTTTCAAGCCCAGACGACATTCGTCTGAGTTGTTAAACTGTGTACTTTGTGTCGGGGGGTCGTCTGTCTGAGCCCGTGATGCCCGCGAGGAACAGGTACAACCTGGTGGACGATGTGGCGGACTCCAGGGTGCCGCTCCACAACGAAGAGGCGTATCAGCACGGGATTTATTTCCAAGCCAAGGTGAAATGAACATCGTTTTCTTCCATCTTTCTTTTTTGGAGTTGTGCATTGTGTTGTGTTGGAGTGGCAGGTGCACTGGACCCTTTCAGCATGGGATCCACCATGAAGTTTGAACACATGGCTGTGTACTCCACTACACACACACACACACACACACACGTGGTTTAATGCTGCAGGTCTAATGAAAAATGTAATTTATTTTTCTCAAATTTCATTTGTATAACTTTAAAACTTAAGTAGCCGTCCTTATTTTTCATGCTCGAAACTGACCTGAGTGTATTTTCAGGTTTTTCCCCCAAGTCATTGAATTATTAAGCTCCCAGGGAAGCAGCTGGACAGTATTCAGTTTTTCGGGTCCCTATTCACATACAACCTTCTGTAACTTTATCTCGGGCTGTCTGAGCTGATTTGCAAGGACGTGGACTACTGGCTCTTACTTCAGTTTAGGGGTTGGAACAGGAAACAGAGCACAGTTATACAAAGGGTCAAAACAATGGAGTATTTATTGGTCCAAAGTTCAATCACAAGGCTGCTTGTATGTTATATCTCATTATACCTGCTCATTACGCAGCGTTCTCGTCTCGAGTGTTGGGAACACAAGCACTTAGTAAATCCACAATAGACAATGATGGCAGGTGGAACCAAAAGCACACACAGAAAGATACACACAACATATATCCACTGAAACATACATGCCTCCTTCCTGTTATAGCAGCATGGACATATTGTACAAGTCATATTTGATGAGATAAAACGATCTCTGTGAATTTCTAAATGTATCAATACACCATGAGATGCTGAATGGATACAGGTATTCAGTTTTTTATTATAGACAGTGATTAGGCAATTTATGGACCCCACTTTGGGAGCCGCTGAAGTTGAATGAAATGCACATTCAAGGGCTGTGATCAGTGAGAATAGCAATTGATTTAACACACAAGATAATTGAGTTTGTTACGTTTACTCGTGGAAGATTGATTGTGCAGCCGTAGTGTGTGTGGGATAATATCTTCTAATGTGTGTGTGTGTGTGTATGGTTGTTTACTACAGTACGTGGGGAGTCTTGACGTCCCCAGGCCCAACAGTCGGATGGAGATCGTGGCAGCCATGAGGAGAATAAGGGTAAGATGAAATCATTATGTCATGAGTGTTTGAGACCAGAAGCACACACACACACACACACACACACACACACACACACTCATACACTCATCTTCAATCCTGTGCTGATTTGTACTTTACAATAACACAGTAATCACACACAATACAAAGAGTGTGCGTCTGTCAGATGAAATTTGTATTGAGAATGTAGTGACGCATTCGCTGGCTGGACAGCAGATCACGACTCCTGAAAGCAATGAAGGCCAAATTTTGAAGAAAGAAAAAGCAATAAGAGAGAGGTGGATTGCTTGGATTTCTTTGCTGAATAGTACATCGGCCTTTGTAGATTGTTTGTGAGAGTTGAAGGGCGCAGAGTGCATGTTATCGCTGCATGTGATTAAAGTAAAACGCATCAAATCAACTCTTTTTGGACTTATGAGCCGTATTTGTTTTGTCTCTCTCTGTCTGTCTCTGACTCTCTGAATTCACTATTTCCTCATTGTTATTCATACTACACTACCATAGTCAGGGTTTTTTTCTCCATGAAGCTATATCAGTAGTGTTACTATGGGGATCATGTAATCATTTTTCCCTCTCATTGTCTCAGCAGGCCAGCGTTTTCCCTCCAGAAGCTAACACAGAGCCGAATCAGACAGGCGGGGTGCTTCTGCAGTTTAAATGTGACTCACTAGACCAGCTTCAGTTCAAACATGGCAAGGCTCATAAGCCTAGCCAAGTGAATACACAGGAAGGAAATGTGTCGTTCAGTTTTTTGAGCTACTAAAAAGCAAATCTGAAAAAAAGCATTTTTGTACTATTTTGGGGAATCCTCCTATCTTTTTCAAGGTTACTTTGTTTTGGCTCCTGTAGTGTAAAATATTGGGTCTGTAGGTGGCTGCTATCTTGCCTTAAGTGTGAAACTGTGTGTAAAATCAGAGGAACGCTGCTGTTAAAAAGAGACATTTTAGGTAAACTAAACCAAATTACAAAAGTAGGTCTAACAGAACAGAGACAAAGCCAGACTGTTTGTGAGGATCTGTGTGAATGGGCTGAGTGGGCAGATAGTGTCTGTTATTTCCTGCGATTCTCAAACTGACAAATCGATAAGGTTGTAAAGTAAACACGGTCATCAGGGTGATATGCCAAAGGTGGAGGCAGAACATAAACTGGCGGCTGAGCAGAAATAGGCAGGCGGGGAAGATGCTTTTGATTGCTACAAGAAAAAGATTATCTTTCGGGAAAAAAAATACAAAAGACCTAATTTCCAGATCTGTTTACCAGCATCTATTTATATAATGTTCTTATTAAAAAATTCACACTGCGTCATTAGTTCTTATTTATGTCTATGTGCTCACATGTGCTCACTCTGTATGGTAAGTTCCCTTGAGGTTCAAAGAAAGCCTTAAATGAATAATGAATGAGTCAGTTTATTTAGGTTGTAAATCTTAGCCTATTGTATAGAATGTATAGAAAAATTTGTTTTTGAATGGCTAATGAACTGCAGAACACTGCTTCATAGAGTCCCCTGTGATGGACGTAAACAGGAGAGTGTTGCTGATAGGAAGGGTCTATAAAAAATACCTCTCATTTATTAATGTGATCTCTGCTGATGGTGACTAGAGAGATGTTTCTGTTTTTAGTTTTGTGTGATTACTGACCGGTGGATGACTTTGGCTTAGTTTTAACTTTGTCATGTCATCTTTGCAGTTGAAGCTTTAAAGCGAGACTACATAATCTTTACTGGGCAACGGCCACTGTGGCCACAAGTGGCAATCACCAGATAATATTACAGCGCATTCCCCTTCATGTTTTACTTTAAAGGAGTAGTTCAACAATTTGTGAAATATGCTTATTTGCATTCTTGCTTAGAATTGAGCCTCTCTGTTAAATATGAAGCTACAGTCAGAAAATGGCTAGCTTAGCATAAAAAAGTGGGAAAAAATGAATTGCAGCTCGTTGCCTGGTAACCTCACATTGACGACAAGACTACAGGACGTAACTGCACCAAGCCAAGATATAGTCCCACATATAATCTTGGGTACAAACATGTATGTACATTTTTTCATGTATTTTTTTGTATGGATTAATCAAACAAGATATAACATGTTAATTGATTAGCTTTAGATGTGCTGGCTTTTTCTTTTTTACTTTTAGGAAAACCCGAGCTAACTGTTTCCTCCGCTTCCAATATCTATGCTAAGCTAACCTAACCGTCCCTTTCCAGTAACTTCATATTTAAAAGCCAGACATGCGAGTGGTGTTAATCATCAAATGCTTGTTATGAAAGAGAATAAGCATGTTTTCCACAAAAAGTCTAAAATAAATCACAAAACAGACATTGGAACAACTGGAATGGGACCACATTAGTTAGTTTGCTAACAAAAGCTAGCTAACATTAGCTACTGGTCATACTAGAACAAGTAAGACCTTAGCAGGACATCTCCAAGTGTATTCAATCGACCAATGGGGTGTTTTACTTTTCATTTGTAAAGATTGACATGGTCTGTATTTAAAGTATGTTAGTGCACCTGCTGTTTGTGTTGCTTCGGTCACAAACACATGGGAAAATGCATTTCTGTGCCAGCCACTTTTTGGGGCGAACCCTCTCACACTGTGCCTACACTCTGTGAATGCAAACCCATGAGTGTTTTAGAGGGCAGGCGCGTGCGTTTAGGATTGGTTGCCAAGTCAAATGTAATTAGCTTTGTGTAAATGAATATTGACTGGCCTTCCTGACTTTCTCCTCATCTCTTTTCACAAAAGCAAAGGCCTTGCCTTTAATTTAAAAGCCCCTTTAGCTGAGGGACTGCGCAGAGACTCTGCGGAGTTGAGTGTGATTAAAGAGATTGAGGAATGAGCTGATGGCAGTGGGAGAAAGACTTGAGAGGAAGTCCTGGAATTGAGAGGGGTTGTGTGGTGGCTGGCAGAGCCATAGCCGTTTCATCTCCCTCGGCTAATCTCTTTAGTCTCAGTCGATGTGAGAAAACAGGAGCAAACACGAGAGGAGAGAGAGAGAGGGAGAGTGGGACAGAAGACATCATAGCCTGATCGTCCCTGAGCAAACAGTGAATCTGGGTTTGACAGAGCAGAGGTGCTGGCTGAGTCAGTCGTTTTTACAAACGCCCAAACACCTGCCATTCCCAAACCAAGAAAGTCAAAAGACACAGTTTTGTATCCAGAGTTGTGTTTTGTTAAACCTCCTCCCATTATGGCTGACTGGTCCTACTGTGTCGGTTTATACCAATTTGTTTCATTCAGTTTGACCAGTGGCGTAGAAACCTCCCCAGCGCTGTGCAAGTGCGTTCTCACACGTGTGTGTGTGTGTGTGTGTGTGTGTGTGAGTGTGTGAGAAAGAGCTCCAGCGCTCCATAATAGCGAGACCACTTGCATTCTAACAACCTCCGCAATTGATTAACGAGGCTGAATGACAAAGGCTGCCGTTGCTGCATCCCACATGGAGAGATTTGGTGTAGTCGTCTACAGCTCACTACCTCAGAAAAGGACTTGTGTATACACTGGAATTTCCATTGGGAAACAAACTCGCTATTTACAGGAGGCCATTGTCTTTCTACAAAAGGAAACAAATTCAAGGCTATTCCTCTCTCTCCTGCTCTCTCATTCCCAACCCTCCTCCCTCCAGTGCCGTTTTCTCTCCATCTTCTCCTCACCAAAATAGACTCTCTCAATTTAGCCCATCTCTGCCATCTACTCAGTGCTGACAGGAATAGGTTTTAGGCTGAGGGCAGGCTATGCATGCTTCCCTTTGAATTTCGATCGTCTCTAATGGGATTTTAAGCCTCCCTCACTTGTCCGTCAGGATGCAGCCTCCTCCCTCAGATTCCCAAGAGTCACGCTGGAAACATGGCTCTCTTCTTTCTGCATTTGTCCCCCTGTCCGCCTGGAACATCATATGAGAAGATCTCTGTTTGCCGTGCGAGAGAGAAGCTTGTCTTTTTTTGGCTCCTCCATTTCAGTATGGGCCAGTTGAGTCTGTGTCAGTCTTTTGAGAGTCATGACTCAGTCAGGAGCAGCAGATGTTTGCCTGTTAAGATGTAGTGGGAAAAGAGGCACTCTGGACCTGTCAGAGAATGCAGCAGAAATCTTTACACCACGTTAGTTTAACTTTGTGTCCTTTTGTGTCTCTACACTTACTCAAACTGGGGACGGAAACACAGCTTTAGATTGTGAGATGCGATGACATTTACATAATGGTAGAAAAGTAAAAACTATCAGCCAAATATTGGCAAGACATCTTTTAATTGTGGGTTTTGTCAACAAAACCATGAGATTTTAACAGCAAAGCTAAAGGCACCAGTGTTTTAAAGCAAGCATTTGTTATCAACCGTCTTGTTTCTCTTTTCTATGCTCATGTGACCGCCTGTCACTCACTCAACGCTACAACACCGTGGCTGCAGTCAACGCATTTGGCATCAGCCAAAATAAGTAACATCCTCCAGATAAACAGAGAAATGTCCATAACACTTCCTCTTGCTATCCTTTCTCTCTCTTCCACTTAATTTTTAATGGTCAGATTTTGGCAGCCAGCCATAACAAATGCTTACCCATGCCTGAAGGCTGCAGAACACGCAAAACAAACACAGATTAGTGAAAACATTGCATATGACGATGCACAAGTGTGAAATGCACAAATGAGGCATTTCACTCTAAACCTACAATAGAACCAAAGTTAGACTTAAGTACAGATGACGATCGAACAACATGACCGCGAGGAGTCAGGACTCAACATAACCAATTCATAATTATGAGTGAATCACATTTTTGCATAACAATTACACACCCTGCATGTCCCAGAAAACCAGGAGAGAAACGAGAGCACAGCTTAACTCCAGGGGGGTTACAGATCTATTGCAAAGTGGGGGCGGTTGGTCGGGTGTTGTGTGCACTCACAATGGTGAATATGGGATTTGCAGCATTTATTGAGGCATGACACATATTGGCAGGACATTGTTTTCACTTTATATTCATGCTAGCTTAATGGCAGATGTACAATAGCATAGTAGGTGACCTACATGTGTACTGGATTAGATGTGATTTCAGCTTTGAAAAGGGTGCAGTTACCCTTTGTTTATCCAAACCCTCAGAAAATAGGGCTTCCATTCTTCCTGATTAACACTAATTTGAAAATGAGTCACAATCTGTGCTGTTTTTAAAAGTATATTTCTGCATGATCTGCTCTGTTAAGGCCAGGCCACACCAGAAAGTGTCCCAGTGAAATCCATCCAGGCATCTTGGCATCGCATCCTGTGTCTGCAAAGGATTCCTTTTTTTGGAGTTCCGACAGGGAAGGTTAAATAAAAGAGAATCACACAACTAATAAGCTACAGTAGCCTTAAAGGGAAGCACTGTTAACACAGCTTGCTATTGGTCAACGGCTCAATGTCAAAGTTTGCCACGGTTGATAAAAAGCCATGGAGGTTCTCATTGTCGCCGAGAGCCACGGTACTGATTTGCAGCGATCCCCTGAACAGATTGCTCTGTTTGAAACGCTGGTGTGACCAAGCCCTTAGTTGTAACGTTGCTGTAGAACCTGATGCTCCACACTGGAAGTGAGCTGACATCCAGACTCTCTGAGAAACACTTAGATCATATTTTACCAGCAGAGCTGAGTCACAAAAACATGATCACAATGAAATGGTTTTCTCTTCATCTTGACACTTTATTTTACCTAATAAAAAAGTATGTGATCATTTTCATGACTGTGCACTTGAATTGATGTTAGATTTTTTTTGTATCCCCCCCCCCTTCTATGTTCTGTGTATATTCTGCTGTTTTTGGACATTGGTGTGTGTGGTGGATAAATATACTGAAGGGACAGCAGGTTTTTGCTCACATGGATGGACAGACAGGTGGTGAGTGGTCCCTGCTTCCACAACCAGCATCATGTCGCACGCATACACAAACACACAGGCTTCTGTTTTCATCATCTGCCCTAAGGCAACTTCATGTCTTTCACTGCCACAATTAGTCAAGTCTTATTTACTCTGACGTCCCCACGCTCACCCAAAATAAGCCCTCTCGCAAGGAAAAGACATTTCTAAAGGCATGAACTCAATTCTGCCACAAAGCCTGAAGGGACATTTTCTTCATAGACATAACCTGACCATTGCTCTCTGCAGCCTTAGCACGCAAAGTTGGGGTAGTTGTGGTTGTGGTTTTTCAGTTTCTTATATGTGTTGGATGAATGAATATAGAGTGTGTGGTTTGTAACATTTCCAGACTTGAAAATCCTTATTTTCAAAAAATAAATGAATAACACAACACAGATATTAGTAGATATATATGACTCAGTCGTTTCGGCTGAAATTCAAATGCCACACAAACTGATCAGGGTTGGCATTTCCAACCAGGTCAGCTGTATAAAGGCAGTGCTATTTTTACTCTATTTGATGGTATTGCTATATGTCAGTCCAAGCTTATAGTTACATTACAGTGTAAAGGTCCCTGCAGAGCTTACACTCAGAAATGCATCAGTCCTAAAACCTGGTTGTTACTGTTATTACTGACTGTTGAAAAGCCTTCTGTAGCTAATCACAAGTACAAACACAACTTAAGTCAGCAGACCAGGAACTGGACATGTGTGTGGGTGTGTTGGGTGGGTATGTGTGTGTGTGTATGTGATCCTTTATATGTACAAAGGGTGGAAGAAATAACAGGGACATTTTACAATATGATTCAATCCAATACAAGAGCCACACAAACGTGAGCTTTAGAAATGACCACAGTGATGAGGCAACACCTCTCATGATCTGAAATGTTTGATTCTGAATGTAGCTACTGTTCATTTCATTAAGACTCTGTAACATTCTCAGTAAGCAACAGAGATGATTGCAACTGAATGGTTGTTTTGTTTTGACTGAGGGAACTTCAACCTTCACCAGTGTGGCTGTAGGGATGGCAGTGTTAGACGGTTGGTCAGTCCACCACTTCAGCCCAGACTGAAATATCTCGACAACTATATGATGGATTACCATGAAATTTGGTACAGACCTTCATGGTCCCCTGAACATGAACCCCACTTACATTGGTGAACCCCTGGCTTTTCGTCTAGTGCCACCATGAGGTTGACATTTTTGATGGATTCTCGTGATTCGCGTTTGTTACTAAACTAAACAGTATGTTTGCATTGTCATTTTGAGCATGTAAGCACACTGATGTCATGTGATATAAGTGCAGCCTCACATAGCTGCTAGCATGACTGTAGACCTTTACTCTTGTTATAGTGTTTCTTCCATGAAAAAGTCTTTTTTTCTCTTTCTCTTTCTCTTTGCTGGTCACTGTGTCTATATTTGGTCAAAATAATTCGCTGGTTGGTAAATTTACAAATTCAGGTTGTTCATCTTGATTGTTCCAACAGAACGATTAGATTTGAATTAGATTTGAATTTCAATTGCATGCTTTTTCTCAGTTCGTCTTTTGATGAATTCAATTCAATTCAATTCAATTTTATTTATATAGCGCCATATCATAACAAAGTTATCTCAGGGCACTCAATCACATGGAGCCGGTCGAGACCAACTTCCACACACACAAAGACCC
>JAVQJL010011846.1:0-22500 GCA_036024295.1 Nannoperca obscura
CGGGACCCCCCGATGACTCTGACACTGGTTCATCCATAACCCCCCACACACGCACACGGACACTACACGTTATATTATGTATACTGTATATTTTTCTTTTATTTAAATCTTTATTTTTCTGTATATGTATATATTGCTATTGTTGGCACCCACGCACCAAAACAAATTCCTTGTATGTGAATTCATACTTGGCAATAAACCATTCTGATTCTGATTCCATTGCAAGAAGAAGAGTGAAGAATGGCACTGAAGGACGTGATGGACATATGGTTCATCCAATCACCTGCCAAGGGTCTTCTCCAAACAGTTTCTAAAGACAACTCCTCAGATGGTTCAGGTCAAAACAAGCCAACATGTACTGTATTTCTGGATTGTCAAAACTTTGTTTTCATACCAAAAGTGCACCTTAAATGTCAGTAATAATTCCTCATTACACTGGAAAACTGTGGGCACAGTTTGGTGTATGATTGATGTTTACAATGGACAGTTTTGGTAGCAATTCTACTGTCCAAGTTTAGGCGACAAACGGAGCTCAGCTCCTTTGTTTCTGTTGCTGTTACTTGAAAAGTTGCTGTTACGCTGAGCTAACTTTAGCTTTGTTAGAACCACGGATAGCAATGTGTTGCAAAGAGAAGTTTGCCCCTATTCATTTCCTGCTGAAAACGAGTGATTTGTTTCGTAAGGCACGGTAGTGGACAACCCATGATATGCATCAAAACATAGTTGCCTTTTATTTCCATGTAAAATCTCACGCTCAAGTGATGTGACGCATGTTAACTTTCCAAAAAGCAGAAATTTGAACAGATTGGCTACTGTGCCTTGACTACTTGTTCATGGCTAAGTAGCAACAACAAACACCCTGGGGCCATATTCATAAAGCTTTCAAGTACGAAGAGTTGCTCTTAGTGACAAAATCCTAAGAACATTCTTAGAATTATAACATTTTCTAAGAAATTCCCCTTACAGTTAAGACTAAATCCTGGTAAAGATAAAAGTTATTCACAAATAACTCATAAGAGAGCTCCTAAGGTGAAAACTGTTTAAAGAGGCTTAAGAGTTTCTTAAGCAGAAAGAAAATGCAGGAAAGACAAAGAGGAAGGAGAAATATTCTCCAAATGCTGAAAAACAGTCAGAGTTAATGAAAAACTACAGATCAGATTGTGCAGGGATGTTTGTGATCGTTCTCATTTGGTTGATCTATTTCTTTTGTTTTAGATCAACCAATCACACCTAAAAGAATGCATCATACCTAGCAACGGGGTCAGCCAAACCTCCTCACTAAGCTCAAAGTTTCTTGCTCAGAGAGCTCTGAGAATTTTACTAAATCACTCCTAAGCCTTGTTAGAACTTTTTAGGCTGAATTGGCAGCTCTCTGAGAGTATTCAGAGATAATATAGCAGTCTTGGAACAGGCTGAAAGACAGAAATAATTGGGGCTTCAACACCCCCCCCCCCCCTTCCGATTAATTGTTTATTCTGTCTTAGGCTTGCAGGAATGAAGGGGACCTAGTACACAAGGAAACAAGGTACAAATATACACAAGAGAAGATATTCTTATAATATGCTATTCTAGTACAGCGTAACATGAGCCTACCACTGTAGCGGAAACGAACAACAGGGCAAAGAAGGGGTGAAGAGCCAGGGTTGATATACTGCAGAGGTGATGAGCTGATAGAAGGCAGGTGTGTGAGATCCAGGAGAGTGAGAGAAGGAGCACCATGCCCACACCACACACACACACACACTGAGACTAGGGAGCACAGGAGACACTGGGGAATGGGAAACAAGGAGAGACATGGAAACATACTGGGGCATACCGGGACAAGAGGACAGCTTCACATTACTTGTTGAATGATTCTGTCAAATAATTAATCGGCTAATTGTTTCAGCGTTTAAAACTTATGTACTGCAGGACTGTCACCTTGTTCTTCACACTCGAGTTTGCAGGCCATGTACTTTTAAAACTATGAACAAAAAAGCCAAATAAACTAGAATTATACTTTAAAACGACAAAGCTTTCTTGTTCTGGAACATTGTTACATGGAACATTGTTACAGGATGACCTCAGAATCTGATATGTTCATCAGGTCTTGGCTGTAGGCTATGTGAGTTCTATGTGTAGGGTTAACTTCCTTGAATTGTTTTCAATGAAGTAAGACCTTTATAAGTGAACATGGAAACAGGCCTGCTCGAGTTGAAACGCCATTGAACTGACAACTGACAAAATACTGTCTGTAAACTCAGCTAAAATAAAACCATGTTTCTTTCTCTTTTTTGGCAAAAGAATAGACACTTTTCATATCTAATCTCTGGCCAGCTCCTCCACGAAGCTGCATGTTGTCAGTCAGTTTTCAGTCAGAGTGTCATGTCCAGGCAAACCACTGAGAAAAACTATCCTGCTTTAACCCTTCACAGGCACAGCTAGATCGTACAGTACTTTTAGTGGGAAGGCTCATCTACATTATAGGTTACTATAATGATAAAAACAAGGTAGTGACTTGGGAGCAGATCATAGCTCTAGGGTTTCTACTAGTGGCTGCCTACTGTGTTTCAGTTCCCAGGCTTCTCCGTTGTCCAATCAGTCAGAGTGCTACCGGGAAACAAGCTCCTTTATGGCACTGTGTCTCACAGGACACCACAAAACACAATACCAGCCGCCAAGTACATACAGTTACAAAACAAGGTGTTAGCCCACCAGAGCAAGTCAGCATGCTGCTGCGTTGGCTCGAGGTCACATCAGGACAGGACTATAGAGCATCGAAAAGAAAATTTGGCTTTGAAAACAAAACCTGAACTTGAATTGTTTTTTTACATTCTGATGTGTTTTTCAATAACAGTGTTCACATTTTTTCTTCAGGTCACTCTTTTTTTCAATTTTTTACAATGTTAGCTGGTTGTCAATGTCAGTTTTTTGGTTTAACCGGGCTGGGTTCAAGTTAACTGACGTTATGCCAGTCTAGCAGAGGTCCGCTGGAACGAGCGCTAACATTTGCTAACACATGACAGCTAGCTAACATTAGGTTACACCCATAGTTGTACGTGAACAAACAGCGGCAGAGACAAACAGACTTAGCTGCGATTTGAGAGTTCCAGTGAACTCTTAAAAGTCCTAAATTCTCCCCCCGGCCATTATTTGTTCATAACAGTCAGACCCCAGGCCATTATTATTATCACACATACTTATTTGAGAAAGTACAGTATGAAATGTTAGAAATTACTGCTGAAAAGAAGTTTGGTCCTTTTTTGCCGCTCCAAGCACTAGTACTATAACTGCACAGCTGTTAGAGTTCACCTGAACTTTTTTATTCTTAGTATGCAGGTTATACGTCAATCACGTCGTAAAAAACAAATATGAAAGCGTAAAAAAGAAACTGTCACTGAAAGAAGTGACATGAATAAAAAAGAACATTATCATTGAAAAACACATCAGAATGTAAAAAATATCAAGTTCAGGTTTTGTTTTCAAAACCAAATTTTCATTTTGATTACAAATGTAACTTTCACTGTTCTGGCTCCACACAAGTCAGGCTGGATTTGTTTGTTAATGGGCCATTTTCCTGGAATTTTTTGTGAAATGTAAGCATGTTGATACATATTGATGATGTTGGACCTTTAAAGTCTTTTTGGGGGTTTAACTGACAGTGTTGCAGTGGAAAAGGAAAGATCCAGGCAGGCGTTACACCTGTGATATTGCAGGTGCTTTTAAACCATCAAACCAAAAATGCATTAGTCAGTCCCTACCAAAAGCCCCTCTGTTCCCATTGTATGATGCAAATCTTTAAAAACAGGCCACAAATATACTGATTGATGATCAGTCATTTCCTAAAACAGCTCGGCATTGTAGCTTTTAGCAAATATTACTCAAACAGGAGAAAATAGTGCATTGAGCTATATGTTGGGGACTATTTTCAGCTGCAGATTAATACACATTAAGGAGTATTATTGAGTGCAGGAAGCAAGTTGTTTGTGGGATTGACGTAAACTACAGTGCCCAAGTTCATCAGTAGTGAAGAAACACATAAGCCAGTGTAATGGAGTGGCTCACTAACTTGAATAGTCTTTAGCCATGCTAGTGGTGCAGAATGAAATAGTTCAACAACTATTAGATGCATTGCCATGAAACTTGGTACACACATTCATGTCCGCATCTTTATCTGATATCTCTTACATTTTCTAAAATCTAGCAACAGGTCAAAATTTAGATAAAATATTTTAATTCAAAACTATTGAATTCCCACAGAACTAATGACATTCCCATCAGTTGCAAAGTACTTTTTGTTTAGTGCTAATCAGCAAATGTTGGCATACTAACATGCTAAATGGTGGACGTGGTAAACACTACACCAATATCATTGTGACCATGAGACAGTAACGTGCTGACTTAAGCATTTAGCTCAAAGCACTGCAGTGCCTAAGTGCAGCCCCACAGAGCTGCTAGGCTGGCTGGAGGCTCTTGGTGGATAATAATAGAGCTCTATGGTGTTAAGCTACACCAGGCTTTGAATAAAGACAATACTTGTTAGCAGGATCAATTTGGTCTTTTCATTGGATCTGTTGACAACAATAAGATGTATAGAATATTTCCAGGCTTATCTTTAAGATTCAGCATTACTTAATTTAAAATGACAGTTGGGAGATAGCAGTGAGGACACATACCATTAAATGGTTGATTCAAATCCAGCTGGGGACCTTTGTTGCATGTCACCCCTCTCGCTCTTTTTCCAACTAGGCTTCTGTACAGACTTCATGCTGCAAGGGGAACTGATGAAGCAGTGATTAACGTGCCTGTTCAGCCATTCCTCTTGGTGTATTTTTCAGTATCAAAGGGTATTGAACTTGGCTTCTTTTTAAAAGAATAAACAAAACATTCAAGCAGCATCACAAATTGAGACTGGAGCCCAACATCAAGGAGCAACCGTTCTCCACCAAATCATATCTGTGATTATTGTTGCTCTTTTAAGGCTGTTAGTTGGAGGGCCCTCAAGTACTGGAGCTGAAGGTCTCATTTGTCTTGCATGCTTTTTATCATATTCCCCTCAGGCACTCCATCTGATGCTTTTCTGTGGGAAAATCAAGAGCACATCTCTGAAGTCATGGAAAGCTTTAACAAGTCAAACAGTTTGATAAGAAAAAATGTACAACTTAAATAACCAAATAAAATCCAAATCAATTTTAGTATCCCAAAGGAAATATGTCCCACATTAATTCCCTACGTTTTCCATGCAATAATAGTCAAGACTATAAAAGAATACAAATTAATTAGGGGTACTTTAACTTAGTATTGTGTGGATATAGAGTTGGAGGACTAAAGACTTTTCGCGCCTAGTATGGGTCAAGCTGAACTTCATTACAATTGGCAATCCGTCCAATAGTTGTGGAGATATTTCAGTTTGGACCAAAGTGGTGGACAGACAGACAAACAAAAAACACATTATTACCAAACCTAGAGCCATGTTATTAACATGGCTAAAAAACATATATTTCTAAAGATGTGTTTCCAGCACAAGTGGGCAGGGAATACATATAAAGTTCTTTGTTTTGTGAGTTTTTTTTTATATAGTCCATCTTATTCGAAAATTGTAGCTTCACATGGTGTATTTTCTTTGTTTGTATTTGAAAATGTATGTATTTTTTGTACATTAACCTTATTTCTATTGAAACCTCTTCAATACAATTATTTTATGAGAAGTTATCCTTAATCTGTTTCTCATACTTGTCAAGAATCAATATATGTCTAACTGATTAATTCAAACATTGGTATTTATACAACGGACAACCTCTATGGATTTAAATGAAGCAGTGTGGAAGGTTTTGAAAAGTGAGTGAACCTCCTTCAGTTTCTGTTTCCATATCCTCCTCCCACCCATCGAAGCTGCTGTGGATGTATTCTACCGGGGAAGATTCAAGAAGAGAGCTTAAATGGAAAGAACAGGTGAGCCATCCGTCTCTGAGATTCACCATGGCAATACTTGAAAAGACAATTAGACTGCTTAAACAATGAGGCCTTTGTAACGCTGCCTCCACTTCTTCCTAGCTCTTTTTTTTCTTTTTCCAAACATATTTCTGGCTCCATGTCAAATAACAGCACATGTCAGGGCGAAGAAGGTGTTTCCGTGTGGCATCATGGCAGGTTGGATCTGGTGAGAAAGAAGTGCTGACAGGTGCTGACAGAAGGTTAAGGATAGCACACGTCTGAGAGCACTGAAATACCTCCTCTCTGAGCACAGATCACTTCTATGGCTTTCTGAAAGACCTTTGCACATTTTAGAATATGAACTGATGGAAATGATGGAAAGGGGATAGCACTTTACCTTTTTTATTGAGGAGCCCTGAGAGAAGGTCTTATACAGAACTTCTGAGGGGGAGAGTAGCCAGCTGACATTAGTATGTTTGGGAAAATGTTCTATGCAATCAAGTACAGACCTTTAGGCAGTAATGTGGTTAGATAAGAGCGACTTAGGGGCTTTAATAGTGGAAAATGTCAAAAGATCTTGGAGGAAAGTACCAGGCTCTCGTTTAGCTAGATGATTTGTTATTGAAGCTTTAGGAGGAAGTGCTTTCATGTCTACACAGCACGTGCAGAAGCTGCATGGCATCGGGTACTGCTAAATACAGTACAGTAGGCCTCTTTGTAAAATTTCAATCACCCCCCTGTTGTTTGTATAAGACCTGTGATATAGCTGCTAGTCTGAGCAAACATTGGGAGCTATTGTGGAGAAGAGAATTTTGTTAACATGCACTTTTTATGCTCCCCTGAGTTTCCAGCACTCACCGGGGGGGGAGATGTTATAATGGCCATGTGAGACAGTTTTATATGAAACACCTCTTTGCCTTCCAGGCCAGTGGCTGTTAAATCCCTCTTCTTGCCCAATTCTACCAGCAGTGGTCTAAGCTCCCTACTGAGGTCAGGGAGTGAGGGTCGGAAGGCTCGGGGGGACTGAAAACTTGCTATAGAAAACAAAGGGGAGGGGACACAGAGCTGTGGATCCAGCTGTATATCATCTTTTTTTCTCTTCAAAGTGTTTGCAGAGCAAGGGGCCACAAGTCGGACAAGTTGTAGGAGGCCTGAGGGGGGAAGTGAAAGTGGTAATTATCCAACCTTTAGGTAATGGTGCTTAATAGTCATTCTATCTGAAGTTTAATTTAAAAAGTGTTGAGTGAGCATGTCCTACATGCTGTGATGTGCTTTTGAAGTGCACAGTAGAAATATTATTCCCCTCATTTTGTACTTAAAAAGCTGCAACTTACAAAATATGGAACAATAACCAGTTTGTTACAACTTTCATTAACACCATAAGAGCCTTTGGTCATTTTGCATACTAATCTGTCCTTAGAGTGGTAATGGCTGATTACCACCCTAATCTATGTTTCAAGACTAAGTTTGCCGAAGGATTTAGAGCAGTCTTTTTTCTCATTAAGAAGAAGCACTCTTTAAATTCCACGCTGTGACCTGTACGCTTGTATTCCCAGCAAGAACAAAAAGCTTTGGGACATTTTGTCATTACTGCTGCTTATCTTCTTGCCTTGCAGCTATGCATTTGAGAGGTGGTGTTTACACTGGAAAATAGTTTCTGCTTTGAGCGCTTAACCTAACGAGAGGGTTTAAGCTGCTATCCTTAAGTCATACAAACAGCACAGTACAGTGAGAAGCCTGCTAATCAAAACTTCCTGGAGTCTTGTGGTGGATTTTCTTTATTCTTCTTCAGGAATGAATGTCGTTAATTAATCTTCTACTTACTATGAATTAAAGTAGATGTGGTACCACTGCCCTTACTGACGAGAGACGTTGAGTCCAAAAAAAAATGCACATACAGCAACAGAGACAGAGTGTCAGTTCAATCCACATAGGTTTATTTACAGCAATACAGAATACAAGCAAACCATATTGTCTCGAGAGCAACCACCGAACAAAGAAAAGTTACAGTATTTTAGTGTCCATCACGTTTGACCTCATCTTGGGCTGTTTGCATCAGATTATCAGCCTTCACGGAGAGCTCAGATATAGCCTTCGCATTCTGTTCATACTAAAAATCCTGTTTTGACTTGGTTTCTGTCTTCCCAGTTATCATGGCCAAGGCTGTATGGTTACCATAGTCTCTTAACCAGTTCACAACACACACTCATGTCATTTAAGGAAGACAGTGGAGATAGAGCATGGCAGGTAGAACATAAACCTTAAAACAAACACTACGCTGTGTGTGAGCATACAGTCAATCTGCATGGTTAAAACTCTGGTCCGGTCAAGCTGGACTTTAACTCAGCAGTTTTCTCTTCCTTTGATCCTGACATGCAGGGCCTCATCTCATGAGTACAGAGTGAGATTACATCACAGTTTGTTCTATATGGAACAATTATTATATAAAGAAATAATACATTACATTATTGTATGTGGATTAATAAATAGTTAACACAATTCATTTTAAATGAACATAATTCATTTCCCACTTCCTCAGTTTGGAAGAAGGCCAAAAAGTAGTCCGGCACATAACCACTCGAAATCCTTAACGCGCCATTTATCTGCGTTACGGATAAATGACGCCTTATCCTCTGGTTTTCATATGGACTACACAAACAACATATAACGTGTTAATTTGTGAGCTTTAGAAGTGCTGTTAGGCTGGTTTTATTATCTGGCTAGCTGTTTCCCTCTGTTTACAGTCTTTGTTTCCCTCTGTGTACAGTCTTTGTGCTATGCTAAGCTAACTGGCTGCTGCCGGAGGCTTCATATTTAGCATACAGATATGAAATCAGTATCAATCTTCTCATCTAAGTCCCAGCAAGAAAGCGAATAAGTGTATTTTACAAAATGTCTAACTTAAAAGGTTTGACATTTCGGTATTTTTAAACTTGGGCCCTATTTTTACATATTTTGTTTTTGCCCCTCACTGCTCAGATTATTACTGTCTGATAAGATTATGGAAAGGATCTCCGCAGAGACAGACTGTTTTGTTAAAGAGTAACACCCTTTCTGTTTCACCAGAAACAGAAAGTCTTGCTCAAAGTTTTGCCCTGAAGTCTTGCGTGAGGTGAGTTGAAGATTGGAAACAAAAACTTTTAGTTAGGACACATTCACAGATATGCGTCATTTGAAAAGTTCAGCCAACTCAGAAGTGGAATGAAATGTAATTGCAATTTTGAGTTTTCTCATTTTTAAAGGACTGTGCTGACATTTGTATCACTTTTAAACAGTTTTTTTCTGGCAGGTGTCTTCATCCTGGTTTATATGCCAAGAAAGAAGGGAAATTAAATAAGCGTAGCCTTGTAGCCATCCAACCAACACACACCATGTTTCATGTCATCCTATTATCCTAAACCCCAGGTGCCTATTGATTCCTCAATGACAGCAAGAAATAAATCAGCAAACAAATGCTGTTGAACTAATTTCCCTCTTAGTTTTCCTGGAAAAGCAACAATACACAAACTCATTGTCTTAACAATCATTGTATTTGAACAATAATTTCCACCGTATGATTGATATCCTTTCATAAAATAACAGCCACTGAAAAATACCCCATGATGACCCTTCCATCCCAAAAGGACTGAGTCATAATCTGCAGATGATTTGCAACACATTCATGTGCAGAACGGGGCCGCGTTAAGTACTTTCTGTCTGTCAAGAAAGATTCCTTTGGCGTCTGATTGGAGTTTCCACAATCTGAGGGGCTGAAGCACTGACCGTGGCCTCCCGGAGAATCGGCTTCCTCCTCCAGTTTGTCATGGAGGATATATGGGCGATGTCTGCGGCCCACTCTGCTGCAGTTCATCTGGTGGTGGTGCTGCTGGTGGTGAGCATCACCCCCCTCCCCCAATCCACTTGAGCAACACTTTTCCTGTCAAGGAAACCAGAGTCTAATAGCTCACACATGTCGGTCATTACCGCAGAGAGAGATGAGACTCTGATGAGCCTCTATGTTTTACCTTATCTGTCTCTTTGTGTTTCTTTCTTCCAATTTTGATCCTTTAACTGCCTTATTGTTGCCCTAACCAGCCCCCGAGACCAAGAATACTATTGAAATACAATGTTCAGAATCCTAAATCACATGAAGAGTATATGGTTTGACCAGAACTGTTTGCATTGCAGCTGAGACTAACTGACACCATAGTGGGAAGCTAACTGTAAATCTAACAGATCACTGATCCACTTGATACTAAAGAGGTGCTACCTTATGTCCTATATATAAAGAAGAAACACAATCTAAGTCTTCCTCTAACAAAGGAAACGTTTATATACAAGTTTATATGCAATGAAATGCACCTTTACTCAAATCGATAGACTCTGGGTTTGACTGCTACAGTCTTACTTCGTCTGTTGTGACCAGTAGCTAATAATGGCTAATGTTAGCAAACTTTAGATAGAGACAGTATATCAGTACTTCATTGAGTCAGTTAGCTGACTTTATGACTCTCTTCTACATGTGCTACTGTTAAATGATGCCTTTGCATGTGACAGATAAACAGATAGAACACATTCTTGTTATTCAAGCCCCTGAGATTTTCTGTGTTAAATTGTCTTATGTCAAACCATGAGAGGAATGAACCTGGAAGTGTTCATGTATTTTGACAGCATGTGTGAACATTATTTACTTCAGATAATCTTTATTCACACTCATTAATTGTGATTCGTGCACTTGAGTTTAATGTTTTGCTGCAAACCGAGCATCATGAATAAAGACGTTTCCTCATTGGCAACATTAGAATCAAGGACTGTGTTCAAGCTCAAGTTCAAGTCCTCTTGTTGTATGTGAAGGCACAAGTGAACAGTAAACATTTAGCGGGTGATAACAGCACCATTAATAACACAGTGGCTGCCGGATATTGTGGAAAACTACTTAAGTGTGGAGTGAGTATAACTGCAGGTGTTATCTTTAAACTTTGATTGATGCTTGCCATCTGAAAGCAGAGTACATGTGAGTGGCCTTTGCCCCGTCAAACCCAGACTATTTTTCAACACCTCCTCTCTGACCCCTGCAGCCACAACACAAATCTGTCATGTAGACTAGGAGGAAATCGTGACTTTAGGCTCTGCACGGTATGGCAATTTGATCTTAGACAAAAAAACAAGAGGGGAAAAAAAGGAAAAAGAATAACATTTTTCTTTCCTAGAAGAAGGAACATCACCAGAGTGTTAAATTTCTCCAGCAGCAGTAGATATCTACAAGGAGATCTCTGGAAGCCGCGAGCGAGGGAACAACACCCCTTCTGTTCAATACCACCCCTAAGATCTGCTACTGTTTACCTTTCTAATCCATTAATCACACAACGGCTGCAGCAGTTTAACACGTGACCCAGCACTCACCTCAGCACACATACAGCCACATATTTACGCTATACATTTGGACGACATCAACCAGTGGTAGAGAAGTGTAGACCAGTTTCCATGTTGAAAACATTACAAGAAGAATACCTAATTAATTTAACCCCAAATATTCCCTTTTGAAAATAGGAGAAATGTAACTGTGGTTTTAGGTAAATGGTTAGGGTTTACTACATTTTTACCTCTATAGGGAGGAGCCTTTACCTGAGGCTCTATCTTGTAGAGGGGCCCACAGCTCATTTTTGAACTTACTTAGTGGGTTAACATGGGCTTGAGTATTGCTGCAATGTTTTCATTCGTACTTTCAGTAGAAAGTACCAGTATAGAAAATTTTATAAAAACTAAATTTGAAAATATTAGTTTTTTTAATATTTAGGTGAACTGTTCCTTTCAATAGACAACCATGTCATCACTTTTTTATACGAACAAAATGTGATTTAATGTGTGTTTACACATCACCAGATCCCTGTAACTGTTATACTTTCAGTTAAATTGAGGAATTCATTTGCTACACTGCTCAACAGCCAGGACACTATCTCAGACTCTGTGTTCTGTGTGAATCTCTGGACACTTCATCACTACCATGGAGCTGTTTGTTCTTCTGCTCTCTGCTGACTCTTAATTCGTACTGTAGGTGTTTAACAGGGTCACTGTTTCCTGGCAACAGCTCGTTCTTCATCTTGAGCTGTGCCTGTAAGCCGGCAGCGGGTCTGACAGGAAGACAGTGCCGACTAATGAGACTGGATGCATGGGCGAGCATCACCCGCGGCCAGCTAAGTTAATCATTTCCATTCAGGGCAGCTGGGCCTTTGTACACAGCCGATGGCTAATAAACTCTCCGTTGGAGGCATTTTGACTTTATCAATACGTTTTGGAGCCAGTCTCAACTAAGAGGGAGTGTTTGTTGGTACAACGCACACATTATTAAATGCTGTTGGCCTTTTGATCGGGGACAAAGTGACGGTGATGTCTGGCTGGCACTCTCCCATCTGAGGTCATCTTCTGAATTCCTCTCATATTGCACAGTCCCTTGAGAAAACAGGACAGAGCTATCCACCAGTCACTCAGTCAGGTTTATCCAGCCCTGATACGGATCAACGACTGTCAAGTAAATGTAAAAAATGTTTTATGCTCCTGCGGTGCACCGGCCGCTCCCGAGATGTGGACGGGCCTGCACTTTCCCAAAGACTTTCCCCATCGCACCCCTAATTAGGTAGGAACTTTCCGTGCTCATAAACGCCAGTGCGACCATCAAACGGAGGAATGCTCGGAAACAGAGAGGAAAGCTCCAGGAATCACAATCTCCAGGCTGACGAAAGCCTCACGGATTACTATTTACAGTGTCACAGGCCTGGGAAGTCAGGGAGGAGTGGAAAAATGAAATGAGTTATGTGTGATGGAACATCACGTAGAATGTCTGGCCAGACCGCTTAAACATTGCATATAATACCTTACATCAACCACCAAACAGCTATACATTTTCGTTCTGGGGCTTTCTGGACTGTGGAACAAAGAAGTCAGAAACACACAGAAGGGTACAGTACGTCTAGAGGCGAGCTGTTGATGCATGATGGAACATAAGGGAGGTCAGAAGGTCTTGCCCTGGAGCTTTCAAGTGTCCTGTTTGTTGAAATGTGATTATAGTATGACATGAAGACATCCACAGCATCTTTTCAACATGGTTTAGATTGTTTTTATCAAAGATATTACTTGTGTGAGAAACAAGAAACAAGAGCTCAAGAGCCACTCAACAGCATCTACTCAGGGAAGGGTGAGCGTACTTCATTCCTTTTCAACATTCACATCTTCATAGCTGGACCTAGACCTTGGTCAAATATTGATTCCTATTATTTATAATCGTGAAGAGCAAAGCCGAGCTTTGCTACTGAGCAAATAACCACTCTGGTCTTAAACACACTTTAATGGAGCAATTGCTTTGGCCTTCAAAAACTATGATAAATGTCCTTTAGGAAAATGAGAAACACAGAATCCATTGTGAGTGTAAGTCAAATGGTTTTTGCAGCCAGGCTGGGAGAAAACAGAGGCAGTGCTGGCGTTAAATTAGCTAATAGTTCTTCTAGTGAAAAATTGAAGCAACACATCTTGCTTCCAGATTGAATGTAGCCAAAAGTACAGATCCAACATTCAGTGTTAGAAAGCATGGTTTGTGCATTGAGAAATGTATGCATATATATAAATTGAGAGAATTAATAAACTTTGACATTTTGGAAACACAAGGTTCACTTTCTTTCCCAGCATAAGATCATTTGACTGATATCAGCCTCATGTCTCTGAGTTAATCAATTAATGAAGCAATTAGCCTAGCTTAGTTTAAAGATTGGAAACAAGGGGAGAAAGCTAGCCTCTCCAACCACCAGCACAACTAAAGCTCACCCATTAACGTGTTGTATCTTGTTTGTTCAATCCATGTAAATGCATACATGTTAAAATGACAACTTGTAGTTACATGCTATATAAAGAGAGACTGCTAGCTTCCCCCTTCCGTGCTTCCAGTGTGCATGCTAAGCTAACTTACTTAATGTAGAGCAATGAGAGTGGGGTAGATCTTCTCATTTAACTCTCACATGAAAGCGAGAAAGTTACATTTCCCAATTCTAAGTTTAGTCACTAATGGTTTGAAAAACTGGGAACTTGCTTTTAATTTATGAGGATGCTTCTCTTTAAACTTCCTGATATTATACTTTCAGTCTTGTTTTACAAAACATTATCTCCTTGTGAATTAGCTTATTAGCTATTAGCCACTGGTCATCTTGCTAGTGTTGCTGGTTACTGCAATTCTCCTCTCTTAAATGCTCTTATGTGTATAAGTAGCGCATTAGTGGTAGCCATGGTACAGAACAGATTAGCCCTGCTGTGCTCCCAGCTCCTGCATGTAGGTACATCTCCTCACTATCTATATGTATGTACACACAATATAATGCCTGTTAACGTCATTAGCCTACTGTAGCTTTGTGGGAGGGGTTGGAGCCGTCTCTTAGAAAAGGGCGATACACCAAGGCTACTGTCAGCCTTTACATTAAATATAAATGGTGGGAATGTATTTTAAATTATACTTTTTATGTGTGAGATACGATTCTTAGATCATAGTTTAAATGCAAAAGGGGTTTGGTCTTACATAAGCTCTCTCCAAACTCCTTTACTGGATATTCTGTGTGTGTTTGGTTTCTATAAAGTTGTACCTGGATCTCATCTCTGGATACGCCCTCAGCTTCACTGTCACTGACACACATCAGTCTGTTATTAATGACAAGCAGGCCTCCTAAGAATCCGTATAATATAAATAACTGTTTTTACTTTACATTATTAGGCATTTACCTTTTGCCAAAGGGGTTTTTACCTCGACAGAGGCTTTTACTGTCATGACTCTGTAGGGAAAAAGAGGAAATTGTTGAAATATGTAGAGAGCATAAGTAATAGCACAGCAGGTCAGAGCTTGCACAGCATTTTGAGGGGAAGATCTCCATCTGTTAAAATCATCAACAACCTTTTGATTTTATTGCTGTCAATAATAAGACAAACAGTACAGCAACAGGTTAAATTGGCTGCATGCAAAAGCAAAAATCAAATTAAATGGCACAGGTTTTGTTGTGACCTCTCAAGTTTGCACAGGACTTCATTTGTCATTTGTGCATTTCCCCATTCGCCTTCTTTCAGCAACCCTTTAATTAACATTCCTTGGATTTTTTGACGTGAGCCAAAGTTGGAAGCGTTTGGTCAGCCTGACAGGAACACAAGCATATGGCTGACATAAAGAGATAGGAACAGACGTGATTTCCTAAGGTGAGTATGGACCTCCACTTCTCTGCACTTAGTGCTGTTTTATTTCCATTTGTGACTTCTCTTCGCGCTACATCACGTACGTCTGTGCCCTCTCTTCTCATTATCAATTACAGAAATCCACTCTGAGCTATTGCAGGCTGGATAGGCCTGCTAGACAGATGTGACCTCATGTTAAAGGGGCATTGTGTCATGGTGGTGGCAACAGTGGCACTGTCACAGTTCATGTCCATGAAGAGGAAAATTAACGTAGAGCAACAGAGACTTAAATCGGTCTCCCTCTCTCACAGCTGTAGAGCTGATCTGATGGCAGGATTTATAAGAGATGATGACTGCACTAGTCACGTTGCAGAAATATGCACTGTGTGTTATCATTTATTGCTCCCTTCTGCCAATCTGCTAACTATTGCAAGGTGAAATGACTGACAGACTTTAAAGGGTCAGTTCACCTAAATCACAAAAACACATATTTCCCCCACTTACTCCTACTGTAGTGCTATGCAGATTGTTTTGCCAGGTTTTAAAGATGTCGGCCACAGGGATTTCTGGCACCCCACCATTAATGGAGGTGAATGGAATTCTTTTTTTGTGGCACGCAGAACTTTGGAAACATTGGAAAAAACATTCCAGAAAAGAGCATGTGGTTTCTCCGGATAATCCACAAACCTCAATCTCAACACGTTTACTATACTTTGCTGTCAAAAGAAAATCAGGTACACTTTATTTATAGTGGCCAAAATTACAAATTTTCCTCAAAGGGCTTTACAATCTGTTCAAAATATGACATCCTCTACCCTTGGACCCTCCATTTGGATGAAGAAAGTCCAAATGAAAACTATCACAAAGTCTGTGGATTATCTTAAGACAGTTTATGGAAAGACATATTTCTGCTGAGCTTTCCAAATGTCAACATCACAAACAAAATTCCATCTACCTCCAAAGTGGCCTTACAGGTCGTTTTGCTTCTATCTGGAAGGTAGCCCAAGAGGAAAGAGAGAATGTGGAAGAATGATCTGTTTTTATTGTAATTGAAGTGAACTAAACATTAAACATAATACACAATGAAAATTTAATTGGCATTAAAGTGCGTGGTTGACATTTTTGCTTTGATTACATACTGTAGAATCTGCTGGGAACACATTATGCAACTTTCAGGACATAATGATTGAAATAAGGGCTGTTTATGTGTTTGTTGTGGAAAGTTGATGTACAGACGTCTCTTTCACAATGTCTATAGGAAAAGTCTTTTTGGGCCAATGTGCACATGACGGACCTAGAAGTGGAAATTACATGATTTGGCCACTATGTCAAATTGGCTTTAACGCCTGGGGCACTTACTAAGGGCTTGGTGTCCACCTGATGAATGCAAGTCCAATGGCCACTCCTTTTAGCTCTGTTTTGCTTTCTGAAGGAAATAGCTGCCTCTTTCGCTGGTAAATGCTCCACTATTTTCCCGATGTTAACTAGGCGCTTACTTTATCTGCTGTTTATCAGAGCTTTAAACAGCTGCCTGTTGCAACTGGAGACAAGGTTGTAGACAGTTGTGAGACTGAACCAAAACAATACATTTCTTCTAATTCAAAAATATTCAAATCATTATTATTATTATTATTATTATTGCTTAAGTCAAACTACCTTTTGATTAAGGGGTAGACTAACTACTTAATAGCATCTTTAGCCAGTCAGATTGACTTAAAAATATTTTTCCCCCTTTTCTTGAAGGGGTTAAGTTGTGATGACTTATGTGCCTTTTTTGATATATGAGACAACTTAAAGGTCTAGTACCATATTGACTTATTTTGTGCCCAATCACCAGAAACACCCAATAACACGCTGTCCTTAGTCTGTACCACATTAAATTAGGTGTTAAAGCCAAGGCAGCCTCATTTGATATGTCTGTTTGTTTCCTTTGACTCTGAACCAGAGAACACATCTACATTTACTGCTACAGTGCTTTAGAATCAGATCACAATTTCACTCACGTTACACTGTGCCTCGAGGGTAAGCATAGTGGATGTTTTTCTTACAGTTCTCGTGAGGCAGGTTAGCTGATAGGCTTTCCTTATATTTTCCACGATTAGGCACAGAGAAGGAGCCAAAACAGGACGGTGGTATGTTACTGTAAAGATGCTCTGATATAGGTTATTTACATATTTTTAACAGTAAAATTCAAGCACCAAACATTTCCAGACTCTTGAAGTTTTTATCATCACATATAGTTACTATAAATGCCAGGAGACAACTTACAAATATGACAGGATCGTTTCATTTGAAACATTTAAACATTTATGTGAGTGACTGTGTAGATGATGAAACACCAGATTATATTGGAAATTCAAGCGTATTCCTAACCTTGAAAACATAACAGTTCTTTCAAACTTTCAAGATTTTGTACAAACCCTGTCTGATAGGTATGATATGTCTGTTTCTCAACCACAGTGGGGCTAAACAAAGTAATGAGGAAGGACAGTGCAAACAAGTTGATCAACATGAGGTTGGATGGATGGTAAAATGATTTGACCAAATAGTTCCCTGTATTATTTAAAGCAAAGAAACGTTCAGCTTCTTTTTACACACAAGAATGAAATCACACAGCGCACATATGCTAGTGCATAAATGCCCACAAAAGACACGCATGCAGTTCTTTTATTTTCTTTTTATTTGCAATGCTTTAATTTACTGCTTGGGTTCCATGCAACAGGGACATGGATTATATTATGGTGGAAAATATTATGGTGGTCCTGGTGTCCTGCATTAATAAGGACCAAATAAAGGGTGTCAGCTTCGATTTGGGTATTTATGTGAAAATGAAAAGGGGGAATTCAGTCGCTGGTGTTGAGTCAGAGTACAGAACAGCATGAAAGGGGTTTTAGCTTCCCAGCGGTGGTGACTTTAAGTGGTGTCCCGCCTGCCAACACAAGGCTATGATTAAACTAGTTTGTGTGGCAACATTTGATGATTGACACGGAATAGCTGTTGTAAGCATTAAGTGTCTGGTTGGTCTTTTCTGTTAATTCATGATTTATTATACATTTCTTATTTGTTAAGGATGCACATGAACTGAGCAGTGCTGCTATTTGCAGTGACTCAACAGTTGAAGTTGACCTCCTAAAGAACTTCAAACTTCTAAATTTTCTTAAGTCTTCCTCTGGGAAACATCCTCAGATGTGCAGGACACAATGTGTTTTACATTTCCCCTTCATTCAGTTACCATGAGCTGTGAACCACCATGACTAAAGAGACAAAGGAAAAAAGCACCATGTTTCCATTGGTGTCTCATAATATGATAGCATCTGTGTTCACATTTACAAAAGCACACATTTTTATATTTTGTGGCATGGATTTATGAAACCACGGGATTAGTTGTATGTAACCAAAGCTTATATGATGCTTTTTTGGGGGTGGTGGTTGTCTCTGTTGAGTTTTGTACTGAAGCACTACATTGTTTTACCAAAGCTTGTGATGCTAATGTCATAAAGGTGCAAACTAGGTGCATTGGCTTCATGTGTGTTTAATCAAGCCCTGGATCATTGACTAGGTGCACCTGTGGAGTACACCATATCTAATGCTCCTCATCACACATGCTTCATTCTGCACTAAGGAAAGTACAATGTGGAGTGAAATATTTACACTCTTGCACATTTCGTTCTCACTGTCTGTACAGCCCTGTAATGTTTCAGACAAATATTTAAAATTGACACTCCAGTCTGAATGTTGTTCTCTGTGTGCAAGTTTTTCTTTGCTGCATTGTAAATGTCCCCCTGACTAGTGCACCAGAGAAGACAACAAACAAAGGATAGTTTTTTTAAGGAGCAGCTCAACCTGTGAACCAAAAAATAAGATATAAAATCCTACCATATGTGAAGCACAGCGTAGGTTCATCTGTTTCATTTGTTATAAAATCACCAGCTGCGTGGATATCAGCTGACTAGTCATATCAAATGCAGCTATACAGTCCAGCCATTATAACCTGATTCTTCTAACTATTACTGTGCCACAGCTCCTTCGTAACTGAAACCTTGTGCTGTTTAAAGACAATTACTTGACTTACGTCTCTGGCTGACATAGGGTAGCTGCTATCTGTGCTGTTCTGTCAAATCAGGAGAAAAGAGAGTTTCTGATCTAATGTCTGGCTGTGCCGAAATCGATGTTAATAAACTGTACATAGTTGTGATGGCCTAAAAGACACCTTGGGACCTGTAATGATGTTGGCGCCGGGCCTCTAAGCTGCATGTCCCATTCATACAGCAGCCTCAGGGAGAGACATTATCCTTGGCCTGAACTGCAGGGAATTGGTGATCTCTAGCTTAATCTGTATTTGTTTTCACTGCTGTGTCACTGTGTCATGTTCTAGATTTGAATCCAGTTTTTAACTTCTATTTAAATCCACGAGGCTAAACTGAAAATAAGCGAAACCTGGACCAAACAGATAACGATTCAATCTCAAGCACTTATTTTATGCTTTCTGAAGTGTCTAACAGAATACGGGTACCTTCTCTTCAATTAAGAACAAAAAAGTAGATGGGAGAAAGTGATGACAAGTAGAGATGAGACACAACAGGGTTCCTCACAGCCTGTTAAGTGGATCAGGGTCCATTTCCCCCCGCGCAAGATTAGTCGTCTTGGGAAATGAGCACAAGAAGGTATTAGCACAGTGACACAGCTCCATATCCTTTCCCCTGGCTTACACAAAACACTGACTGGAGCCTCCTGGCCTCTGCAAACATCCCTTGATTAAGTAAGTGTGAAAAGCACTGTGATAACTGAATGACGTTAACGCCACAGCAAAATGAAATGGGATTTTGTTAGGGTTGCATCACCATACTACAAAACTGCATGTTTGTATTGTAGTCACTTCTATAAATAATATAATATCTCTCTAAGACTTCCTCCTGCTTGTACACTGTAATTATCTGACTTCAAGGATTGGCAGACCTTATTTTACTGCACTGTAATATACTGGCTAAATTAGTCCCTCCTCTACTCTTGACACAATGCTCCAAGAGCCAGGTCCCAATGTAGCACAAGTTTTAACAAAATAACATTTAATAAAATTATCAAAAGGAATGCGAATCAATGTGCATTTCCATCCATTAGTGTTATGTGGATATTAGGAAATGGTTCATCAAAATAAAAAGTGAATCGGTGTAATTCTCCAGTCAGGCACCATTAAACCACCGCAGAAGAAAAAAATCATATGGAAAACATGATGGAAATGTGACAGTTCTGTTTGTTTCATTTGTTAATATGAGAAACGTTACAGCGTCCTCATTGCTTTACAGATGTGATGTTTTCGTCTGTTCATTGGTCATGAATGACTCACATGCTTTATGTAATGTATGTTAGGATTTACTTTCTGCTTATCCATAGACCAACCTTTGCACCTTAAACACTTAAATATATTTTGAGCTGTCTATTGATGATTTGGTCAAATACTCTCACTACATGTAGAGCTAATGTTGTACAGTCAGGTTAGTGTTATTAATGCTACTAGCTGCAGTTTGTCACTGGAATATGTGTTGTGTTAGCTTGTCAGAGCTGACAGATGTCTATCAAAGGTGGTTTGAGGTGGTAATGAAAAATACCCCCTGCGGATCCGGCACCACGAACAGGGCCGATGATCACTGAAATAACAACTGCAGGGAGAGCATGTATTTCTTTTCGAGATAAAGGGCTGTTGGACAAGTGGATTTTTGGTTCAATGTGACATTTTTCGGACTATTGCGGTTTCGTAATGATGGGCGTTCAGGACAATGTTGTCGCAGTTTTCTACCCCCTGCTGCGCGCACATCCTGCATCGTCTGTTAACCGGAAAGCCATCTATACAACATATTCTATACAACAGGACTTCTCAAAGTCCGGACCAAGATCCACATCCAGTCAATCCAGACCCACCCCATACCTTATGTTAGGTACGGCCTAAGTTATGAAGTGTAACGTTTTCTATTTTTAAATACATACAATATTGATCGAGAAATTGTTAGTGATATTAAATATTCAGTGTAGCTGGAGATTATTCACAGCGATCATCCAGATAAATGTGGTTTTAAGTTCTGGACCTCTGACCTTGAAAAAAAAGCAGATGTGGACCTTATAGTAATAAGTTTGAGAACCTTTGCTATACAACATATTTTTAACAGCAGTGTTCTTAGAAGATATGCATTTCCAGGAATTAAGACTAGTCATTTGAAATTATGTCTAGCTGTGTGAGTCAATATCATTTTCGTCCTGTTTCCACATGAACCTAAGTATTGTTTTAGCAATCACAAGTCTGTGTTACAAACATTTTTGTTGTGTGTTGTAAATGTGAGCATGAGGGAGTGTTTGTTTGATGTACCACAGGTTCATTGTTCCATACAAGGAATTGCTGATACAACTGCAAGTCGATATCCAGCCAAGCCTGAAATGGAGCTAATGACACTTCAGCCGCCTTTGCCAAAACAGAGTTTGTATGCAGTAAACAGCCTCTCTGCTCTTTAAAAGGGTGAAAGATACTAAAATTTGACGTGAGAGAGAAACAAAGGCTGTTCACAAGCAAATTCCTAGCAGGGCTCCGATTACAGATAGATGCTTCTCATTTCTAGAGATAAGTTAAAAAATACAAAGCCAGAAAGGTCTTTCCTGTAGACACTTTCTGACAGTCTCTCCTTAAAGGCATCCATGGTGTTGCACTCAGATGTATACACCAAAGGTGATGGAAGGAGTTGTGTGAAGAAAAAAAAAAAGAAAACTTCAAAGGAATTGATGACAATTCCATAACTAATGAAGACAGTGAAGGGGGGATATCAGCAGCTGCACTCTACAAACAAACTCTGCAAAAAGACAAAACACAAGCAGATGAGGAAAACACAACCACATACAGAAAACTAACCTAAATACAGACAGCATGCTATTTGTTAACAGAGTTTGTGGCTCATGAAGTTACTGAAGCCTTTCCACGCTGTTATTGCACAATTCGGATATGACTGCTGTCATTGTTAACCTATAGCGTTAGCCTGTTGCTCATTACCAATTAAAATAATGTTACATCACATTACACATAGGCTATAGGCCTATTGTTAGAGTTCATTACATTTCTGTACTTGTTGTGTTTTCACTTTTCAGCCATTTTTCTAAATACTGTACATGTGCTGTCAAACTGATGATGCTCTTCATTAGCTTTTGCTATTTGCTTTTGTTTTAAGTTGCAGTTAGAGCTTAGATCTCTATGCGTCTTAATTACTACAAATAGATGTAAATGTGCGACATGCTGACGAGTGGGACCAAAATGCAGGACAAAAAAACTAGAGTAGATGAAAATACAACTGGTTTATTTGAACTAGGGAAGAGGAAGATGGAAGGGGAGCCAATGAGTGGGTAAAGATCAGATGGAGAGCGAAGCGAAGGCAA
>JAVQJL010011849.1:0-37735 GCA_036024295.1 Nannoperca obscura
CCCTCTATTTCCTACTGTTTATTATTCTTTTTTCAATAACTTTATTGAGCATTGTAACTGTATCAAAAAGCAATTTCCCTTCTGGGATTAATAAAGTATTTCTGATTCTGATTCTGATAAGCCACACCTCTAGCCCAGCACCCACCTGTAAACTCCAGTCCATGTTCCCATAGTGGGTACGTTACAGTATTACCGTCACTCCCTGCTGTACTGGGCTCAGTGTTTTTTTATGGTCAAAGGTCAGAGCCCTAATGCAAAATATAAATGCTGTGCATATTTTACATTCTCATATGAATCCATTACAGGTGAGTTACCTGACTGACCCTTTTTCATAAACATGTCTGACACCATTCCGTGTAAAGCCATTATAAAATCTCCCAATAATACTGATCAAAGCTTACCATCATGGTTGGGGTTGCCCAGCGTCCACGGTTCATCTGAGTCAAAGTGTGTGTCACCTCCTATTCCCGGCCCTGGAAAGTAGGCGTGGGCCAGGAAGCCACCCTCGCCGTCAAAGGGAGAGCTATCGCCATGGAAACCTGAAGCGAAGATGATGGTGATGTCCACGTCTTTCTTGGTCCTCTCCAGCTCGCTGTAGGGCACAGCCTCAAAGCGCAGCGGCGTCACATTTTGCCAAACGTCAAAGGCTCGCCGAATGGCATCGTGGGTCTCCTCTGCACCCACTTTGGGTGTCACGTTCTTTATGCTGCAGAGACATGAAATACAGGAAGGAAAAGTTAGGCTGGAAAACACTAGAACTCTTTGTAAACATTTCACACAAGCAGATTATTTTCTCTTATCATCATGCCCCAGTAAGCTTCAAATTGGGATTTCTCCTTTAACAGTGAGGATGAGCAAATCTATTGTAAATTGGTCTGATAAGACTGCAGGGTTCTCCAAGAAATTGGTAAAACAAACACACCTAAAAGAAGCTTATTCTGCTGGATGTCCACTCAGAGGAAGAATGAGAGATTAGAATCTAATCAGGCAAAGTAAATAGAATCCAACTCCGCTGAAGCATGATACAGTCTGGTATTACTGTTACCAACACAAGGGCTAAAAAATGAGGATACTAGCGCATGTCAATTGACACGATCAGACTATGCCAAAAAAAAAAAATCAGTCACTATCAGTGTTTTTCCTGCATGCTTCCATTTCACGCTCATCCTGATCGCCAACAGAGAGCTAAATTGAGCGATTTGTGAGAGAAAACAGCTGTGTCCTCCCCTGCCGGCTTTGAGTTGCTGCAGGTGTGGAAAGAATGGGACAATTTCCTGCCACTGGAATTTATTTTCTAATTAAGGATTATCAACAGCCCACTGCCTGTTGAGAGCCCCAGTCTGGTTTGGGCAATCAGGAAAACCTCTCTCCACATCATTCACTCCGAAAATATCTCAGTGTCACGCTCTATTAAAATTTGGTTTCTCTCTAAGGATATACAGATAGACAGGGAGTGTGGTTTACAGCACTCAACTTTGACACTTACACACAATACTCTTCACTTATGTCAGTAGCGCAGTGTATGTGTTGGGTGGAAAGTTGGTTGGCTGATGTTCAGTTGCGTAAATAAAGTGCGCAGCAAAAACAGCACTGAGCTTTTGTTTTCTGTTTCACAAGTTGCTCAGGTGTTTCAAGTTGGTTAAAGGAATTCCTGTTTTATTCTCCTCCAATCCACCCTGTTTCCGTGGTTTACTCTCTGTCAACTCCTCTCTTTTATTGCCTTTTCATTTGAGTTTTTCACAGGGTCTCTGTTTGGCTGTCAGGCTGTCATTCTCCATAATAAAAACAAATGTTATCAGAACGTCTTTTGTCTTTGACTATTGCTCATCTTCATCTTCATGGTGGGTAGACTGCTGCGAGGCACATTTATATACTGCATATTAATATTGCATGTAAGCTCAGATTAATTATTGACTCAAACTCACTGAAAAGGGAAGCATAAAGGCTGGTTATGAAATATAAATAGAGTGCCACTGAATAACCTGCAATGTTCATTTAAAATGATGTAATTGCTTATACCAAACCACGAACTGCTTCTATTTCTCCATCTGCTCTTTGAAGGCTGACTTGCTGACAGCTGACTGCAACTTTAGCAAAGATGTCTTTGGTTTAATTACGCTCTCACAGGTTTTGGCAAAACTTTCACTTTCAGCTAATGATTTTCTGTTTTGACAGTCCTGAGCCGTGCAGACACACACACACACACACACACACACACACACACACACACACACACACACAAAAAGAAATGGAATATATGTAATTTTACATAAACAAGACATCAGAAATGTATTTGTTGAAAAAGGATGCTGGAGTAAATAGCAGTATGGCAGGTAGATCTGCAAAGATGAAAGAACCTGGGGGGATCCATAAAACTTGTCTTTGTTTGGATCAGGTGAGGATCACGTAATGTTCTCCCATGGTTTATGTGACCCAAACATTTATCTGCAAATTTAATTTAAGGTAATAGTTTCAAAGAGTTTTTACTAGTGTCTAGTAAAAACTAAACATGAAATAACTTTGACTGATTGTTTTGACAATTTGTGGCAATGCTGTACTTTGACCTCATGAAGTCGATATGACTATCATGATAGAGTTTTATTTACACATGGAGTAGAGCAACATTACCATTCATTTGGAGTCGTGTCTGTGCCCACTTGATGAATGTGAGTGTAATATTCACTCATCTTTTAGCTCTGTTTTTGGTCTCCACCAACTCTTGAGGGAAACAGCTGGCTCCTAAACTAGCTAAATGCTAAACCTTGTTCACCGGCTAATCACTGACTTTGTCTGTTTGCCATTTGGTGCTGGCCAGGTAGTGTACAGTGGGTTTAAAGAGCTTTTTGTTGAAAATAGCTGATGAGAGCGCTGATAATGAACCAAAACAATGAGCTGAAAGACAAACTGCTTCATAGAGCTAACAGGAACCTCACAGTCAGGACAGCTCTCTGTGGGTTCATCACTGCGATCTACAGCTTTTACATATACCCATAGTGATTCGATCCAGTGTAACATAAAAATGTATGTTTTGAGAGTGTACAGTGTAATTTTTTAATTTTTCAGACCAAAGAATTGATCAGTCAAAATCCTTTCATAATCAACATGGCCACAAGCTGAAAGCAACAACAACCGTGTTTTGATGGCTTGTTGCTGATTGTGATCAGATTTGTCGTAAGTGATACAAATTGTGAAGAACAGCTTGAACATTTTGCATTTGCATGTCCTACAATAAGTGTGAGTAATAAAGGCTTGCATCGCAAGAGTTGCCAGTACTCTTGAGTTACAGAAACAATCTTGAACATCAGTTGAAGTGGTGCGCGTTGGTTTGCTGTTGAGTAAGCAAACTATCTCTGCCTGATTGAAGCCACTTACAGAGGAAAAACAAAATGGCTTTGTGTTTTGAAGTGCTCATGTAGAGCCAATAGCTATGTAGATGTTATAAACACAAGGAAATAACCCCAATTTCAAATCAATATCATCTGACCCACAGAGAGTCTGCTGAGATTAAAATGGAGAAAACAAGTTGTGGCACCTCCAGGGTTCTCCGTGAATACATGTCCTTGTCCTGCTCTGTCTGGGGTTACAATGAAAGGCCTCACCAACAACTGTGGCCTCTTGAGTAATAAAAAAAAATTCAAAAAGTTTCATTTGATTGCATTACCCATTTCACTGTATGTGTGTGCTATTTTAAGGGTAAGACGGATAAAAAGAAAAACACATGGAGAAGGAAGTTGCAAAACGACAAATAAAAGAATCCCAACCTGCTCTGAGGCCATATTAAATATTAAACTCCATGTTGTGAGGTGATAATGATTCCGGATGTAACCCATGTGCTATAATGGTACCTGCATGCAGGGAAAACAGTAGGGATGCCAAAGCTAATTAGTGCCTCCCCACAGCAAGTACTGTATGTGGCTACATGGAACTAGCACACACCTAGGGCGGCCATGCATTTGTTTTACATTTCAAATGCCAGCATTGTTTTTAACTATTATTTTCGGACTGTTAAGCTTTAGTTTGAAGGATAAACAATGGGGAAAACAACTGACATGACTTCAGTCAAAGGCCTAAACCTACGTTGCTCACAACACTGCAGTTTTACCGTTGGAACTTATCCAACCGGGCCACCAGGAGAAAAATTACAGATTCAAATATGAAAATGTGACACATTACATACAGTATGTGCATGCATTATGTTTCCTCTTCCTTCAGCTGTAGCATTTAAAGCCTCTATTTAGCCACAAGTTAGCAAAATGTATAAAGCTGAATAGTAGAATAATTATCTAAACTCTCCATATATAGTCTGACATTTACTGTGCGCTCAGTTTTCCGGTGTAATGAGGGATTATTAGCATTCTTGCATTAGCAACACTTTGGGCAGGCTTCCTTTTGGTTTTATCTCTAAATAAAGTGGTTTACATAATCTGGCTGAACTGTTGGCTACACCTCATGCTTCCTGCTCCGTTATACTTCGTTGTAACGATGTCACCATTCACAAATCTCAGCAATTTAACTTATCATTTAAAAAAAGCTTCCCATAAGCAGTTAAGATACTACTGATTGTTTATGTTCCTTGATTGAATATGCATGCAATTGTTCAAAACAACCAAAGAGGAGAAATGATAATAGCCTTTTATACTTTGATAGGCAGTGTACATTTTGAAACATTTTCCCCCATTCCTTGTGTTCGTGTCTGTCAGTCTCTCTGTGTGTGTGGACGGCTGAGTATCTGTGGCTGGGCGTGGCGGTGGCTCCCGCTAACCACCCCTCCAGCCTTCATATACCTGGTCCTGCTCTCCACTCATTGCCAGACAGTTCCGTCTACCATTATGAATCTCCTGTGCCTGGTCTCCAGCCTTCGCTGCTTGCCACCTGTCCGCCCTGCCTGCCCGGTTACCATCTACACACTTAGCCTGCACGGCCTCCACTCCATCGTTCAGCCGAATCCACCTCGCCTGCCTGGACCTGCCTAGTGTGCTGCTTCCTTTGTACCAGTCTAAATATTGAACTTTTGATAACATTTTGATACTAATATGCCAAAGTGGTCATTATTCATCAATATGGATATTCTGGATGTCTTCAGATTATATATAATGTGCTACACTCTCTAACTACCTCCATTGCACCAATTTCAGTTAAAAGGAGCAGCTGCAGGCACATCTGACTTGAGGTTCGGCACACATCCTCCATGTACAACACACTCACACACACACACACACACGCACACATGCACACACGAGCACACAGACTCTCAAAATGCTCCCATCTTATTACATAACCCTAATCTGTCAGAGAGCACCCTCTGCTTTCCATTGGGGTTTCCTCCTCTCCTCTCCTCTCAGCTCATTTCTTTCTCTCTGCAGCTGCTTCTCCTCCAACCGCCACCCCTCTCCGCTCCACTCCTCACTTTCCTCCTTCCACCCATCTACTCCTCCACTCATCATCAAGCCCGCTCATTTTCTTCTTTTCAAATCTGTGCCGTCGCAGATGAACCAAGCACTCGTGAAACTAACCAATCCCAGTGTCATTTATTAAAAAGAAAAATGCATGGGCATGAATGTGAACAGTTCTGCCAACAGTGATATACAGTCCAACTCCAGCTGCGGGTTACTGATCCACTAGATTATATTCAGCATGCAGCACTGCTTATACATTTATCCTCAGGGCAATAAAAACAGGCATAGCTCTTAAGGATTATCCAATGAAACATGGAGCTGGGAGCAAGCAACATTATCGTATGTATAAAATATTACAGACTGTGTGCTACTGACCTCACTAAATCAACAGAGAAATATTATCTAATGGCAGCATGTCGTCCTATACATTATTACTCGTGTAGCTGAATGTTGGAAAATGTGCGTGTGAATTATGAATTTGGAGATCTCTGGTGCATTTATGCCTCTTACATTTTGTGCTACATGTTCTGTTCAGGATAAAGCTGGTTCTTCTGTAGTCCGAGGTTTCAAGAACATGGTCTTGTGCTTTGTATAACGGTTTTAGTTTGGCTTATAGCATATATACTGTATATATATAACTTTGGTTTAACCTTTTTCTGTACAATATATAAGTCTGTGTTCAGTAGTTGTTCCTTTGTTACAAATGTAGAGACAGGCACCTCTACAGTCAAACGTTCTACTGAAGTTTTAGGCTGCCACATAAAGGGGAGAGGAAGAGTTTGAAAAGAGCACGAACTGCATGAAAAAAATGACAGCAGGCTGTTTTTTTTCTGTCTCTCTGAAAGGAATGTGTATCTCAATGAAAAGGTCAATGACACTGGTTAAGTCCTTAAGTCCTGTTTGTGTGCACATGCCTGTGTGTGTGTGTGTGTGTGTGTGTGTGTGTGTGCAGAAATCAGTTATTTCTTTGTGGCTGTAGGCTACCATGTAATCTTGTTGACCAGATGTCTTCATAACTTGACATAAGCCCTTTTTGGAAGAGAGTAATGTCAGAAAGTCAGTGTATGTGTGTGTGTGTGTGTGTGTGTGTGTATGTATGTGTGTGTGTGTGTGTGTGTGTGTGTGTGTGTGCACATGTCGGGCGGTTATTGGGATCGGAGGGAAATTGGATACTGTAATGCTGTAATGACACGGCGGCTACATGGAGTTGATAAACTTGACCAACGTAATGAATTTAAAACCACGCACCTGTATGTGATATGTTTGTGTTGCCACTTCTGTCCTGTAAGGGCGTACCGTCGCTTCCTGACACTGAATTTGGATGCACCTCCTACCTGGTCAGGAACCCCACACCTGGGCCTCTTCATCCACCTACAGGACAGACCAGAGAGAATCAACACTGAAGGTACATTCTGCTATAGGTATCATGGGGAGCATTTTTTTCATAAAGTGATGTACAATGACGATATGATGACTAGAAACCAATTCTGATCCAATGTAGCTCTTTACTACACAGGCATATTGCAAAATGAGTCATATTGTATGTATTTGCAATTCTAACACGACAAAGTATTGGCAGGATATAGGTGAGATACATAGAAAACACATGATTGACATTTCTAAATCAAAACACAGCACATACAGTTCTTCATAATTCCAATACTGTACAAAAGCACATACTCATATATTATATTACACACAAAAGACGCCTCACCTTATTGTGTTATCGCTACATCAACAAAGAGAAGCAGAGGAAGGGAAAGAAAACACAGGCATACTGTTAGCTTATCACATCTCACTCTGTTTCGGCCCAGTGGTTAGACAGCTGTTAGTCTGCATTCACACCGCTGGCCACCACATTGCCATGTTACAGTTCAGTGGCCAATTTGAGCTCCTTGCTATCTGTAGCACAGATGGTATTTCAGTGTTGGTGGTGACAAATGTCAGTGAACACACAGTTTTTAATGGTTCGCAGGTAAAAGGACGTCTGGTTGAAGGCCAAGGGTTAAACTAGGTGAAATCTGAGCTACACTAAAAACACAAACATGTGACTGTAACTGCATGTATTATGTTTGTTTTCTAACCCTACTTACCCTCCACTACATCCATGTGAATGCACATTAACAGGCAACATCAGAAAGTCTCTATTACATGGGTTCTTCCTCTAAACATACGTCGTCCTTGTCTGCTCTTGACTGCCGAGTTCAGGTTTGACTGATCGCATGAGGACCAACCAATCACTGTCCCTGCGTTTCCTTCTCTTCCACTGAGTATTCATCTTGCAGCCTTTGATCTGACAACGGAGGTGTACTCTTTGGTAAAGGTCCCTTTGATGAAATTTAAAAAATACCCCACTTAATCCCTGTCAGGGTGACTTATAATAACTCTGCTTGCCTTCAGAATGCAAAACAGGGAATGATGGAGAGACTCATAAGTGTTTGTCCCGCATTTCGAAAATGTCTAGGCCACTTTGTGAGTCCTAACAATCAAAAACAATAAATGACTCCAACAATATCTTTTTGGTTGCCAGAGTGATTTCAAATTTTAGCTTGTAGTATTTATCATATCATTAAAATGATGCATAAATAACTTTATCTATTCGGAAAAAAATATCTGAGGAGCACATCTGTCTTTTATCTGATGTTTTGGTATGTCAATAATAAATCACACTTCATTAGCCATAACCATTATTTATCTATACTAATTGTTAGCATGCAAGCTAATACAAGAAATGAACATTCACACTATTAAATAAACATTGCTGCTTCTTTGTAGCACACAGCACAACTCCTAAAATAGGCTGCATGGTTCATATCTTTATAACTCCCACATGTTTCCTTATTTCTTTAAGAAACTTATCATGAACAAAGCTCAGAACTCAAAGTGGCATATTTTGGCATCTTTAAAAAGTATTATTGAAGAGTGTGACTCACTCTATGGTGTTGCCGTCCAGGGTCCCTGTGACATTGAGGCCGTAGCGGCGCTGCATGGCAGCGATAGCGGACTGCATGACTCGAGCAGAACGCAGCACTGACATTCTGGGGTCTGCAGAAGGGAGGTAACCATACCTCTGGAGCCATGCCTATGGACAAAAACATACAGAGAGACAAAGGTGAGCCGTTACAGTCAACGGTTTCAACTTGAGACTGTCTCTGCAAAAAGTTCAAAAACGTGAGAGGTGATTGCAGATTCATGGTTGGAAAATGTGTTAGACATATTGGAAAATATTGTTATTCGTTTTCTTTTGGAGAGTTAGATGAGATCCAACTCTCTCTTTGCTAAATATAAAGCTGGAGTGAGCAGTCGATTAGCTTAGCTTAGTATAAAGACTGAAAACGTGGGGAATCAGCTAGCCGTGGTCTTTACAAAAACACACCTACCAGCACCTCTGAAGCTCACTAATTAGCAGTCTCTGCTGGTTGCCTGCAACCTCCCGGTGAATTAAACAAAACAAAAAAATGAATTGGTTGCCTTTAGAAGTGCTATGCTGAGGTAAGATAACTATCATTAGCTGGTATCAATCTTCTCATCGTACTCCTGGCAAGAAAGCAAATAAGCAAAGCATAAGCATTTCCCAAAATGTTCTATCTATTTTTTACAAACCTGCCACTGCAGTGCCCTAGAGTAAGACACTTCACCCACACCTGGTCCAGTAGACCAGCTCAAGGCTAACAGTACCAAGGTGTGAGTTCCCATGTCGCCAGCTGTGAATTTATATTGTATTTGTGCAGGAGAGGCACAGACATTATACTCAGCTGAATCTCCATGAATAAATTAAGGTAAAAATATCCCCCCGTTCTGCATGATCTAAAACACCATTTAAATGTCATCAAGGTACAACTTATATGAGAGCCAGAGATACAAAAGTAAGAAAAAGATAATCTAAAGGCACTTTTTCCAAGACATTTTGGAAAGACAAGGGCATAAGCGGAAAGGCATGAATCTCTATACGAGATTGTAGTGCAGAATGTCACCTATCATGTCATTTGGTTTGTCAGGGAACAGCTTTGGTGTAATAGAGCTTTCCGTAGCCCTACAAAATCCTGCCAGAGGGAATCACAGCTCAGATCTTTGGACCAGGGAGAGGAGGAGGGATCGGCTGGGCTCTCCCACTGAAGAGGCTTTAGGGATTTGGATAGTCCCAGCATGTCTGTATTCTCTCAGTCTTCATCATGAAAATGAACAGATTTGCCAACTGCTGCATTTAGCAATGCAAAGCCCAACCAACCAATACAAACCTAAATTAAACGAATAAAAAGTCAATTGTATTGTCTAAAGTGTTGACACATAATTAACGGGCCTAGAATCTCAAAGACCCAATGAACATAGAAGCATCAGGCTGCATATTTGCCTCCAACCTTTTTATTCTTCGTTCGTCAGCGCTGTGCTGTGAAACCGGAGCGCTACTCTCGTACACAATGTTGTCAAGCTGCTTCAGTCATTATGGAGGCCTGCTGCTCAGGATAGCATACACGCTGAGAATGAAATTCACTAAACAGGGAGGCGAGCATGGTGTGAGAGCGAGTGAGGAGAATGCAATAAGAGGCAAACCATTATTCAACAATGGCACAAATGCGAGTCTACAGCTTCTGTTACAGTGAGCGAGCCTCGTGTCAGGCTCCAAGCAGCAACAATGAGCTCTTTAAAAACTCATTGGCGGGGCTGTTTGTAGATATTTAAAAAGTGCTTCAAACCGGGACAAAAAAAGGACGCCTGCCACAACAGAATTTTTTTTTTTTTGTGGGTTAGCCTAAAAGTAAAATTGAGCTTGGGGACAGCATTCAGTTAACATGCAAACAGAGCAAGTTCAGGAGTAACATTTCATTTTTTGGCAGTGTCTACATATACTAGACGGATGCCCAGGCACTGTGTCTATATGTGCAGTGGCAAATGGTTAATTACTGGTTGTACAAAGCAGATCTTAGTTGTAAATGTAACTGTTAATTTTGAAATAACCAGATGGGATTTAGCACTAAAAGATATTGACTCCAAACTCGAATATTGCAATGTTTTAAAATGACATTATGTGAGGATTACTATTGGTAATTGTTAATGGAACACTTTGACATTTTATGATAAATTAAGTTCAGTCCCCTTCTTGCCTAGAGTTAAATGAGAAGTTTGACACCACTCTGATATTTGTTGATTGAATATGAAATTAGAGTCAGGAGGTGGTTAGCTTAGCTTAGCACAAAGGCTGGAAGCAGGGGGGAAAGCCTGATTAAACTCTGCCTAACAGCACTTCTAAAGCTGAAAAATTCCTTTTATATCTAGTTTTTTTTTAATCCGGACAAAAAACAAACTTGTTGCGAACGATTCAGTCATATATTGTGATAGAACACCAAAAATTCAATAACTTAACTGTAACACCTCCTTAAAGATCTGAAAATGACTAAATTTAGAATATGTTCGTTATACTTTTTTATAACTCCCATAGTTAAAAATATAGAAAGGAAGTTATATGTAAATTCATTAAAAGGTTCCTGGAAAGGAATGAATAATGGTATTTATGGAATGAAATGGAGACAGTGTTCAGCTGGTGTAACCTGAGTCTTTTATTCAGTGACACTTTAGACACTTCAAAACATAGTAGAGTTTCAAGCAGTAGATGAAATCAGAGTGAATATGGTACACTAAATTTATGCCTCAGAACTTTGTCTCTACATACCCTATACTTAGTACCAAATTAAATAGTTTCTTCCAGGAAATGTTGAATCTTACATCACAACAGATATAAAGAGCACAATGCAATAAAGTCTTTCAGGTCTGCATTAAAAGGGACGGAGAGGAACCTACAGCATCTCAGCCAGACTTCCTCTTTGTAGTTTATCTGTGCTGTAATTGGCACACTGACAAAATCCTGATGCTCTGCCCACCTACTTCCTGTTCCTTGAGGACTAAAGGTAGGCACAGATTCACAGTAACGACTTATCATGGCCAACTCTCATCAGTGTCAAAATGTTACGCATTTAATGATTCCCATTTCTTCGCACCTTCCTCGGTTTAAACTCATATGTCATTCTTTCTTCCACTTTTTTTTCTCTTCTTCAATTTCTTTCTTTCTTTCTCTGCTGGGTGCTCTGCTCTCTTTTATGGATTTCCCACTGCTTCTCTTTTTCTTTCTCCGCTCTCCCCCCCCTACTCCCCTCGCTCTCAGTGAGTGGGTGATAACATTATGATGTGTGTCAGGTTTTTACACTCTGGACAGACCTCTGGGGAGAGAGGAGCATGGGTGAGATTTCCATTCGGCTGCTCGGGTACTGAAACTGCCCCTCCGAAATCTGACACACACACACACACACACGTATGCACAAGCTTAGGCAAAGACACAGACACACGTTCGCCAAACAGTGGCAAACAAGCTGTACAGTCACAAAAACAGTGACACTGACAGTAAGAGCTCAGCCATGGAACATGGCAGCAGAGTGGGTCAAATCACGAGACACACATGCTGTACACACATACAAACACAAACAAGCAAGATGTCAACAAATGTCTTTCTAGAGCACGTACATATGCTCATTTGTTTTAAACTGGCATGTTTTAGTATCTGGTTTGGTCACGCCACAATGCATGAGTTAAATTCACCATTTATTAACTAAGATTAAAGCACAAATAATTGATTGACCAAGTTTCAGATCCCCTGTTAAATTAGTGTAATCAATACCAGCATCATTAGAAGCAGAAAGGGCATGTTTTAACCCCTTAAAAAAGAAGTGTGTTGAATCTCAGAAAGGCATGCACACAAACTTCAATGAAATCCTTGTAACACTGTAAACATTATGAGTACAGAGCAGTTTATACAGATGTTCAAATCTTAGTTTTAATCATTCAAATCTTATTTTTTACTTTCTTAACTTGCGTTTCACCTTCCACATCTTCAGTTTTATAATAATTTGATTATTCCTCAGGCAACCTTTACATGATATGTTCACACTCAATTACAGGCATGCTTAACAAATCATCTTCATAGCCCCATCATAAAGCCTAATTCATTCAAATCCCATAAACCAGTGGGTATCAAAAGTGTCGCACTTGACTTGTTCTCTCGCTCCCTCCTGTTCCCACATATTCTCTCTGCCATGTCACTCTGCTGCCGCTCCTCTTCCTCCTAATGTCTGCTTATCCTTTTTCTTGTCCTGTAATCATCTCTGTCCCTCCCTCACATCTCTTCTCCTCTGACATTGGAGGGTTTTTTCATTGCAACCACGTTTGACTCTGTCCTGTAACCACTGCCCCAGTGAATACCCAGCTGCCTTTGGGGTGAAACAGGAAAAACAAAAAAACAAAAAAGACACTCATGAAAAAGTATAAAGTTTAGACGTGGCACTGCATATTTAGCCAAACAAAAAAATCAAAAGGCTACGAGGTTCTTTTCCCCCCGCAGCCTTAGAATACTGTACAGCCTGATTGTACCGGCAGAGAAACATTTTAATTCAACACGAGCTTCAGTACTTCAGACGACCACTTTTTCCGAAGATGATGGAGACTGTTTGAGGGCAAAAACATATTGAAACTGTCTATGTGTATTTTAAATGAATTATGACTTTGACATTATTGCGTAGACATGAATGTGTGTACAGAAAGAACTTTTTAGATATTTGAAATCCTGCTCAGAACATAAGAAATGTATTTTCAGTATATACGGACGATGATGTAAATGACAAGCTGCACAGAACAAAAGATAGTGGGGTTTTTTAGAGGTGTTGGCAGTAAGTATTAAGTGAGGTGGTGTGATGTGTTTGAGCTTCCAGACAATGCAGCCATTATCAGATACAGGGATGTATTAGATAAGAGGTGACAGACAAAGAGAAAGCTGAGACTGTTGTTAGATATGTCTGTCACTCAGACAATGACAGGATATTGGATGGTGTGTCTGTGTGTCTGCATGCAGGAGGTGAGCGGAGATTGGTTCAGTGCCCTATAAGAGAATGAGATGGAGAGACATGGAGGGTGTAGCTGTCGCACTGGTTCTTTCTATACAGCACTGCAGGGAAACAAATACAGCAGAAATGCAGCCATTAATGTTAATAAAACTGTACGCTGACAGCAAGCAAAGAGCCAACGAAGTCATATGGGCACTGCGTTGTGTTTTTTAGCAGACTAAAGAAAATGTGGCGAGTGATAATGAAACTGCCTCCTCTGTTTTGTTCATGCGGAGATGGATATATAACAGATATACTGCATGTCTTACATACGGGAGGGGGGGGCTTCTTAACTGTTTGTGATTATGAGATTAAAGGAAATTTCCAACATTTTCGTATTGCACCTCAATAAAGGCAGGGGACTTTATGACCTGACCTGGGGTCAAGCTTCAAAAATGCTATATCCTACATTTCCCATAATGCATGTAATAGCATATTTTTAGGTTATACCTGGTACAAAACAGTAACTTTGGATATGTTATGGTTGTCTAATTGTTACAAAAATGATATATATGTTATTATTTTAAAAAAGTTATATTAAATATCGTGGCTACACAGCTCAGATCTCTGATCACTTGCTTAATTTTTATACTTGGAGAGAGTAAAGGGTCAGTGATGTCAGACAAGTTTTCAAATGTAGTGGAAGACGCTGATGTCCTTAAACATGCCTGTTAGAAAACATAGAGGAATAGCTAAAACAATACATCAGATATTTACTACTGCCTACAATACAGCTGACTGCTAAGGTATGTCTCTCAGTGTTTGGCCATCTTCCTATAATCCTGGAGAAAAGACTAGATCTTAAAAATGTGTTTTGCTGAATCAGTACCAAGCCCTTTGCTTTTTTCTACCTTTGACTCTCCTATCTGTCCACATCTCTCTCTGTTTTCTTTCTTTATCCTCCCTCTCTGCTGCCCGCTCTTCTCTTTCTCATTGATTCACTCTCTCTCTCTCTGCGTGATCTATGGTTCCCGGTGTTCTGCCAATGTAAGGATTGCTGAGAGCAGGAGGCTCCGGCTCGACAGCGTCCTTATTCAATAAGACAGGAATTCCTCCTCGTCCTCTCTCCGCAAATGGATAACGAGGCAGCTTGTAAGCAAAGATGGTGCAGTTCAATAGAGCTGCAATTTGGACTCCTTGTTGTAATAATAATGACATGGGATGGTAAGCATACATCTAGTGCTGCATTACAAGTGTTGCTTGTACTGCAGATAAAGCTCAGGTAAAATATCAGAGAGAGTAAAAATGTTATCAGGGCAGAATCATTATTTTTATCAGAGCATCAGATCATAACAGGAGGAGAAAAGCTTCATGAATTGTTAATGAGGAGATATTAAGAGCATGTTCGCATCTGTAGCTCAGTTCTCTGCATCAAAGCAGAAAATGGTACATTGGTGCATTTTCATTTTTGTCCATTTAGAGTTGACAAGCTGCCTCAAACCATATCAAATATTAATACACATCGGCTGATTGGGAACTCTGTCAACAACAATGGGATATATTTTACTAAGCTAAGTAAGAAATAATTGGATAGGAATAGCTTAGCATAAACACTGGAAACAGAGGGAGACAGCTAGCCTGGCTATGACCAATAAAAAAACTTACCAACCAGAACCAAATCTCACTAATTAACATGGCAGAACTTCTTTGTTTAATGTGTACAAAATGTGTTTCCAGTCACTAAACTAAGCTAAGCTAAAAGCCTCCTAGCTGTGGCTTCATATTTTACTGACAGACAGACATGAGAGTGGTATCAATCTTCTTTTCCAACTCTCAGCAATAAATAGGCATATTTCCCAAAATGATAAAACTCTTTCTTTAAGTGACTGGACTGTTATAGAGAACAAAAGGGGCCACTAGGAACAAAGGATATAGATGACATGTTGCAACATAATGTGGGGTAATACATGTAGTCTTGATACCAGATTTAAATGTCTGACATTTAAGAAACCAGTAATACTTTTGGCAAATTTGTTTGATCCATTCATGCATTTCCCAAACTCTAACCCACATCATGATGCAGCTCCATCAACTAACCAAGTGTTAATACATAAATCTCTTATGCGTATTCTAATAATTACGTTGTTAAAAGTCTTCTGGAAAGAGTTGAGTGCTATAATGAGGTTAAACTTTCCAGAAATCAAGGAACTCTTGAAGTGGAAAGACAAGGAGTCAACCAGCAAGCCCTCATGAAGGCTGAAATGTCTGAAATGCATCAGTGCCTATTTTGGAGTTTTCCACACTTGATTTCACTTCACTTTGAAGTAGATTTCTCTCATGCTTCTGATGCAAGAAGAGCCCGGCCTTACCTCACTTCTCTACACACTCTTCTTCCCACAGAGTGCATTTCATTTTCACCTTTGTCACACCAAGAAAAAAAAACAGCTTGTGCTTTTAAATCTTGGCCCTCATAGCTACCCATAAAGGGCACTTCAGTGCATTAATCCAACCATATCCATAGAATATACAATACCCTGGTTCTCCAAGGCTCTTATCCAGATACACAAGACCTCTCTGGTTCAGAATAGTCTCTGACAGAGAGGCTAAAACCAGAATTAGACTTGACAATGTCATGTCAGGTAAACTCTGCCTTCACGCAGGCCAGTAACATGCGAGTTACCAAGTGAAAGAAAGGGCACAGTACTGGAGTGACTCAGTGGCCTAGTCCTCGTCCACATGAACTGACGTGAACCCCAAGCACTCATGTCCCCGGACCACCTCTCAAGCAGCTGGCCTGGCCTGCTACCTGACGAGCAGAAGGCAGGCCAATTAGCCGATGGGTGCCATCAAAAGGCCAACCTGCAAGGCAACAGAATAACTCTATAATGTCAGATGCACTGCAGGAAGCCTGGTCGGCATGACAACGCACCGACAGTGGCTGCTGATGTTGACGTTTGTAACTGTTCAGTCGATAGGAGCTCGTCCCCTCAGGTTACAGGGACAGCAAGCGACTTGGGCTGCAGATCACATGTGCATTAATTGTTTATAGCGGATTTAGAACAGGCAAAAAAATTATACAAGCAGCCGGTATGAAAAAGTAACATCACGGGACAGATCAGGTGGCTCAAGTTTTAAAAATGACCACGGCTTTAATATGTTAGTATCAGCCTTTTCTTTGATCACAGACTTCTGCGAGTCGTCCTTCTTTAGAAAATGCTACTATTAATTGGGTACCATAAAAAACTTTGGGAACTGGCATCCCTGCATGTGCTTTGATTCACTGAAGTCTTACATTTATGCATCAACATCTGTGACAGTACCTGGAATCACAAGCTATTTCCCATGTTTTTCTGTCACTCACCCCTTTTCTTGTGATGCACACTGCAAGATTGGAGGTAATTGGGCTCAGACTGTCCTATAAAATCTCGGAATTATGCTTCAGGTTGGTCACAGACCATCAATGAAGTGCTCAGAGAGTAGAGTGTTTACGAGCCTGAGCTGCTCTGAGAAGCTTTATAGGCAGAATGGGACTGAAGATGTAAACTGTCCCACATATATTTAACAGTTCTACTCACCTTGAGTACACATATTGGTTCGTGTATGAGTTTATATATACACATACTGTATGTGCACATACTGTATACTGTATGCATCAGCAACATTAGTAACCATGCATCTGGCTTATAGTATAGCTGATTCAGCCGGTTTCATCTCAGAATCACAACACACACACACACACACACACAAGTAACATCTTCTTATTTATATGGTTTAATCAAACAACCAATAAGTGCAGGCTATTTTGGATCTTGTCACTATATATATTCTTTCATAATTCAGAAGATCCCTCTGTCAAAACTGAGAAAGGTAGTCTTGCAGATAAGGCGGCCAAACTATGACCCATATGCCAGTCGTTACAATTTCACAAACAGCTAGTGACACAGGTGTGTTACTTCGTGTGACGGGTAAAGTGTTGACAGTCTTTAAAACTGCCTGTAGGCTGCAAAATGTCAACGAGTTCCTCTGCTATGGGAGAGTTCCGGTCAGCACTAGCCTCAGAACCCTCCTGGTTTTTTCTATTCATCTAATCAGTGAATGATTTACACCCAGGGATGCTGAGTGAATACAATTAGCTCCCTACTAGGATAGATAATCAGCAGGAGAAGACCTTGAAGTCCTTTTTTAGGTTATAATAAAACTATCAGGTCTACCAATTATTACCAAACTTAGAAAGCATCTGAATAAAAAACATTTTGCATTAAGCATTCAGCACAGCAGAGGTATGTTACAACATCCACCGAGTATGCTGTGCAACTTGGCACTGATCTTCCTGATTGTATGACAAAAACACGGGTAGGGGATGGCAGGTGGAGGGGGTAAGACGTGGACCTATCTGTCCTGTGAGAGAGTTGAGACGGAGCAGCCGGGAGTGACCGCAGACTTCGGCACAGGTGACTTGTGGGAACTTGATCCCAGCCTCCTGGGAAAGCCTGCCAACTCTGACTACCTTGAATTATTCATCGGATAACATGAGGTACCACTGGCAAGTGTGCCAGGGTCGTCAAGGCAACCACAGCCTTCCTGCCCACACCAGTAACCACAAACCCACACACATACACACATAATTTAACCGCTCTACTTGAATTCACACTGTAAAATATACATTTGCACAAGTCTCAACGTGAGTTTTAATGATACTGAAACCATCATCTGCACCGCATGACCCCAATGCAATGTGATTATTGCAGAGGCTGAGCAGGGCATCGCTACATTAGTCACTAACGCCTACACAGGCACACACACACACACATACACACTAAGGAAATAATTAATGCACACCATGTTCACCATCTCAGTGGCCCCATTATCACAAAATGTCACAAAAATGTCACCTAAAAATGTCACAGTGTGATCATACATACTGATCAGAGCACTGCCTTTTCTAGTGGATCATCTTTTGGGGTTTTCCAAAGCATTTTAATGACTTAAGATGTTAGAAAATGACACACAGACATGTCAGGTATTATGACATCAGACTTCAGCTGATGTCTTTAAAAACTCCTAAAAGACTGAACGTCCACACGGCTGATTGATGTTCAGGATTCCACCTAATTTTGGGATGAACATTAATCATGTATTCAAACGTGCTGATAGAGGGTTATATTACTGCAAACAAAAAACAGACTACAACAGTTGCTATGACTCACAGAACACACACACACACACACACACACCCGTGCATACACACATACGTGTCCCAGAGTGTTTCTGTCAACAGCTTAATTGACAGCTTTACATGTGATGCCCCATTGGCATCATCTAATGTTGCAGTTGTCAGTCACATTAAATATTTAACAGCTCAGTAAGCTGTGACCAAAGATACATCAGAGAGAGAAAGACAGTGTTGACGACAAACAGGGAGAAAGATTTGGAACAATACATAACAACAACCAGTGGCTGAGAGGGAAAATCAGGGGTGTGTGTGTGTGGGTGTGTGTGTATGTGTGTCTGTGATTATGAATCATTTAGGTCAGTGCAGGTGTTGTGTATTTCTCTAGGATTGGGTGAACAGACTGATACAGACACCCCAGTGGCTCAGAAATCTGCTCTCTTACCAAAGCCAAATGACGTCAAGAATGCTGTGTGTGTGTGTGTGTGTGTGTGTGTGTGTGTGTTTGTGTACTTGCAATCCATATGATTGCTCAGTGAGAAACGAGGGCAAAGCACACAAGTATAAATACACTCATAAATACGCTTGCATGCACTTAGACACAGAAGGTAAGCTCATACATACTAAGTGTACTGTATGTAGGAGGACAATATGGCTGCATAGAAAGCACAGCAACAATTTAACATCCACTTTGTTAAAGATAAGGTTGGCAATTGAAAATAGAATAAAGAATAACTGACTATATTTTAAATTAAGTAAAAGCCCGAAGACTATCACTGAGACAATTGTAAATGTAGTTTTAACATTTGCTCAATTTAAAGCTATTTTGGGTAGTTAAGTAGTTAATGAAAGTACTGATAACCACCATGGCACAGGAAAGTAAGGGTGCAGTCAAACTTCATTAAGGGAAATTTCACCACAGTACACTGCTTGACTGCCAAGTGATTTCTGGGAAATGCAGCGCAAAAAAATCCCATGCCAGTGAATGCTTATCACCAAAAATAGCAAATAAGATCTTGTGGATTGTTTTAACACAGTTTTGAATTGTATTCAGTTATATTTAAGCCTCAGCTTAGTCGGGCAGCGAGTCCAGTGAAGCCACTGCCCCATGTAAATATGACTGGGAGGACACACACACACACACACACAAACACACAGCTTCACACCAGTTGCTTTCCAGTATTCAGATGCCACTCAGAGGCTGAGCATGCCAACTGGTAACATGAACTGTGACATGAATGAGGCTCTACCATTCCCACATAGTGACAACAGCACTAAGTAGTTTGCATTGGACAGGACTGTGCTTGGCATTAACACAGTGCTGAAAGTAGCCACAGTAGTTACAGTGATATGTTACTCAGAATACTGTATGAAATTGATGTTCAATCCAATGACCTCTGTTCCTCTGAATACATTACATCAGACAAAACTCTCCAAACAAAAACCTTTCAAACTAATTTAGTTTCTGTGTAATTAGTTTGTCTGCAGATTAAACAATCTAAAAAAACTGTTAATTAGAGAGCTTTAGAGGTGGTGGTAAATGTATTTGTAAGCGTTGGACAGACCAAGGCTAGCAGTTTCCCCCTGTTACCAGTCATTATGTTAAGCCAAGCTAATGGGCCAATTGGCTGTAGCTTCATATTTGAGAGAATATGATGAGAGTATCTTCTCACCTAACTCTCTGCAAAAAAGCATATTTTGCTAACCATTTCTTTAATCAAATCCTCACTTTGGACCACAGAATTGTGAACACACTACAATCTATATAATCATATAACAATATAGATTAAACCTTAAGTAGATATATATTAATGTTGGATTAGCCCTACTTAGTGCCAAAATAAATATCATAATTTGTATGATAATTCTGTCATTTTGAGGGCAATACCAACATTGTAATCAGGACATTTTACCAATTGAACCTGTGACAGCAGGTGCTGACAACAGCGTTTTAATCCATAACAACTAAAAAGCACTTTATACATTTCCAATTAACTGTTACACCCCAAGACAGTCTCGACAGGCGTATCTGTTTCATGGTGATTGCTAAAAGTCATTAAGTGACTCATGTTAGAATTTCCACTAAATCTGCATCATGACCAAAAGCCAATCAGTTGTTGTTTGAGACAAGAGCTGTCCACCACATTTCATGAAAATCTGATCAGAGATTTTTGAGATAGCTCGCCGACAGACAGACAGACAGACAGACAGACAGAAGGAACAGATCAAATCCTTGGTGCAGTTAATAATTACAACCGACAGTCGGCCAAACCAGCTTTTATTAATTCATTCATCCATCTGAGACAGGATCTGTTAACAGATGGGAGTACAGCAGAGCAACTTTGCGCTGTCTTTGTTATACAGCAGATTATCTCTGACTACGCAACTTTGCTTTGTCTCTGGTGAGCACAGAGGCATGATTCAAACACTCAATGTGACTCAGAGCGAAGCGCTGCACCTGATGCCTCGCTGAGTGAAATACCGAGTGTAACCAAGGCAATGTGATGCTCATGAGGCTTTGGTGCTTCTACATTGTTGTTGTTGTGTTCCTAGAGAAAGCTACCGTGGTGAGAAAAGTCACCCATGAATCAAAATATCACAAATCCCAACTGAATGAAAAGAAGGTAGACTGCAGAGCACACAGCTCTGCACAACAGCTGCGAGTGATACAATGAGGACTTTATATAACCAGAGATCTTTTTTAGACACCAAAAAAAAAATCCTGTTTAGTTGCAGTGTTTATTACCACATTACCCTACATTATAGGGTAGCATCAATGCAATATAAAACCAGTACAGGGGTCAGAGTTCCAGCAGTGCACTTTAATCTAAATATGTGACAAATAAACGATACGAAAATGTGAAATACTAATCAGATCTATTCATACCGGCAGTGACGCAAATTTACGCTAGATAGATAGATATCTCATTCTTCAGGAAAAGATATACACTGGATCACTGATGTGAAGCCTGTGTATGGTACATAATGTATGCTGCAGTGTCTTATGTTACTCTGGGTAGACTGTGTACAGTGCCCTGCAGGTAAAAAGCTACAGATTGCCTCCCAAGTTGATTAATATGTTGAGCCAAACCTGCTATGACACTGCTGCCTTGCTACCAACTCTACTACACCCAACAGTAAACTACATCAGCATCCGGTGAGGCTGCTCTGCATGTTGTCCTTGAGTTCATTGTCTTTACTTTGTGTCTTTTGTTATATAATACACAGTGATGAGAAACACAACAGGTCCACCATTGTCACTAAGAGTTGTGACATGACGTGGCCAATGCCTTTATTCATTGTGCGAAAGCTAAAACGATATCATCCTTGTTCACTTTTTCGCTGCTTAATCTTTGTGTGAAAGAAAAACAACAGTTCGATAAAACATATTGAATTAATCTCACAAAACAAACGCCCCCGGTGTGTAAAGGCCTTAACTGTCAGACACTGTCAAACACAGACAGGAAAAGGATATTAGAAATCCATTATCTCTCTTTTAATTACTCTGTGTTATATAAAAACTAATAATACAAATAACTCAAGACAGCATGACTGCATGCACAGCCCACCTACATTATGTGGCCTTGCAGAGAAAGCATTAACAATGACTTCACTGGCTATCACCGAAAATCTGTACTTTTTCATATAAAATCCATAAGGACTGAAACAGAAAATAAAACTCACAAAGAGATAAATGAAATGAACTTGTGGCTGCGCCAGTGTTAATGACATTGTCTAATTTGCAGAGAAAATGACTTCTTCGGGGGAAGACAGTGGGATAAACAAAAGCTTAGGAGCGCTCGGAAATATTTCAGCAGTAAACACAGACGGGCAGATCTATAGTGTTAAACTGAAGTGAGGTGTTACAAGTTAGTATTAATTACCGTTTTATCACACAGCGACAGGCTGTACCTTCTCTAAAAATGCCATTCAGAGAAAAAAAAAAGGAGAAAATTGGCAATAGAGAAAACTCAGCCATGAAGTCAAATCCAGGAAGTGAGCACTAAAGCTGCCATCACAAAGGGTAATGTTTTCTAAAAGACCATAGTCTGACCAGCAATTACAGGGCCGGTTTTGGTGACCTCCCTGTTATTTAGAAGCAGTACGCTCTCTCTCTTCATCATTACCCTGTATAACCTGTGCTACACACACAGTCATAACAAGTCCAGTAAGAGGCTCCAGTGAAACCAGTTCAACAGTCTTTCCAAAACAGAAACAATTTATGGCTTCACATCACAGAGGGACACCATTCGCCCTGCTACTGCCTGCATCATGCTGTCTAACTGCTGCTTAACACTGCTGGCTTGAGCTTTTGAAGCAGGACATACAAAGCCCATACAGTAAGACACATTTTGCCTCGCTTCAACTGCCTCTTGGGGTCAAATAAAGTTGGATTTTTGCACCCAATTTTATAACTGAGTGTACTTTTTCATCTTAAATTTTCATCTTACATTTACACCTGAAAGCTGCCCCGCACAGTCTCATTCTCATTCAAACCTTTAACGTTTGCTCAAGGGCACCTCAACAGCTGGGGATAATGGGGGCAAAATGTTCGCCACGCACTCCTGCAGCGTAAAAAATTCCCTCACCTCTTGCATGCCCGAGACAATTTGGAGAGTTAAATTAGGGGCCATAAATGGCTTGCCTTACAGCGGAAAGCCCACTTTATATTGACAAAAGAATGTTGACACGTAGAAGCTTTGAAATCCCGCAACACACACGTCATGTCAGGAAGACAGTGAGCAAAGATATGAAACTACTGTAATGTATTCAATACTACATTCTCTTGGCAGGCTAAAGCACTGACAAGTGTGCGCACAGCCACATCTGCACATGACAGGCATAGCACGAAGCTGCCACGAACATACACTCAGAACATCTCATTTTGTGCAGCTTTCGCTCGTATACATGCAGACATGCATTGACTGGTGTTCTTACATTTTATTATGTACATTTCCTATGTTTTTAACCACAACATCTCACACGTTCAGTCAGTTATTGTCTTGGCTTGCTAGTCACTCGGCTCCCAGACTGGCTTACAACAAATCTAAGGTTTCTAAAGTACAAGTAGGCAATATAAAATAGGAAAGATCAGAGTGCCTTGACTACATGTGCATTCAAGTATGTCAAAGAAAAGCTTGGAAAAGGAGGGCTAGGGGAGGATAATAGCATGCGAGTGAAGGCAGGAGATGTGGGAGAAAGGAATGTAAAGCCAAGAATTGAAATAAATTGTAAACTATATAACAATAATAGCAGCCATAATCCATCATCGCTTGCATTTACTTGGTTGATTTTGTCTTGCAAAAGAGAACAAGGCTAGATGTTACTGAAAAATGATTTTATGGTGAAATGGTCAACTGAGTTCAAAGAACAATCCTTTTTACATCTCTCTAACTTTCTTCCCGTCTGTCATGTGAGCTTGGACAATTTAACTGTATAACCTGTAGCATCTGGACCAAATCTGCTGCCTGCCTTTCCAAGGGGAGCAGCGTGGCATGCCAAGCTTGCAAATCATGTGGATATGTGGATGTAGCACTTGAATGACTGTCAGTAGACATGCCAGGATGTTCCTGTGTGGTGTCTCTCGCTTTTGTGTGTGTGTGTGTGTGTGTGTGTGTGTGTATGCAGCCAAGTGTGAGAGACAGAGAGGGGTTGTGGTGTAATGCTTTATGATAGCCTTATGCATTCAACTTTGGCTAAACAGCGGGGACTTGCTCTGGAAATAAAAGAGGATGTAAAATAGACAGATGTGCCCTTGATAAAACCCAAAGTTCTCTCTTTACCCAAGGGAGGAAAGCTTGTGTTAGTGCTGCAGGGTCTTAAAGGAAAGAAAGACAAAAAGAATAAACACTGATTCTTTTTAAAGGCTGATTGAGTGTTAACATTTATTGGCACTTGTAGCCTGAAGGCTTTTAACAAGCCATTAAGTCTGGATATCACATCAGAATAAAAACTCCCTTTGAAAAGAAGCCTTTTTTTTCTCAGCGAGTAGCTGCCCACATTGTTGCCTGTGAACCTGTAAGATCTCTTTCTGCAGAATTAAGCCTTCGAGCATGTGCTGCTTTTGTTATAATGGCACAAGTGATACTATCTGAATGCTCTTAAGTGTAGGTTCTCATGTCCTGTCTGAACATTTTCAAGTCAAGGACCCCTAAAAACACAAAGATCTGGCCATGGACCCACTCTGAATATTTGCCCCACTGACTTCTTTGGGCAGATTTCCATAGTTGTTGACTCAGTATTGAATTACATGGACGTGGATAACAGTATTAGAGTCTAAAATTAAACTGCTCTTGAGGTCTATTGGGGACAAATATTCTATCAAATTATACTACAGCTAGTGAAATTAAACTGCTCGGGGTTTTTTTTTTTTTTGCTTCTCTGCTGAAATGTTAGCCCACTTTGAGAACATAAACAAACCCGGCTAGAAAAAGAAATAAAATGAATTAGATTATGATGCGATGATACGTGTTCAATCTCAAATAAGAACATTTTCCTTTAAAGGAAAATTCAAAAGTGGAGAAAAGGGTAGGATGGAAGTATAACCCAGCTGGGCATCTCACAAAGACGCTGTTGTTTTTCAAACATCAACACACACTGAACAATGTGCCTCAGACACATTATGATTTAGAAAGAAGAAAAAGAAGAAGAATGCAGACCAACAGGAGGGACAGCGTCTTGTTCCTTTATTGAAATGTTGTCATGTCAATAAATAACGGACCCGGCCGGTTCTTACCTCCACACTGAACGGCTGCTCCTCTCCGTTCACGGCACATAAAATCCACAGCAACAACTGCAAACATAACGTCCCCACACAGCAGCTGTTAACACATCTACTGCGCACCGCCGACAAAACCATAGTGAACCCCGCTGCTGTCGCTTACACTCTCTGAGCAGTTTTATTTACAGTCGGTACGAACAAACGGACAACGGGGATAAATCCTACGCGTTCAGCAGCAACATTGCTGATGTCTCGGTGTCACTGTTGCGGTCCCGAAAGCAGAGGAGCGGAGCGGAGAGGAGAGGGGGACGAGGAGCGGATTCGTCGACCGCTCGAGCCGCTACTTTCGCCGCGGTTTCAGGAGGAGGTTGACCCCGGGGAAAGACTCGCTGTTAACGCCTGTCAGCAGCCTCCCGGTCCCGCAGTCCCCGGGTGAGTCCTCCGGTACACCGGCCGTTGTTCCAAGCGGACACGTCCAGCTCGTATTCTGCACCGCGCGGCATAGCTGCCCGTTTTCAATCGTTTTTTCCCACCGAATGCGCATGTGCGCACTGGCGCCCCCCCCCCCCCCCTTTCCGCCCGCTTCCCTCACTCCTCATCCCACTCCTGATCCACATTCTCCAACAGCCAACGTGTTTTAATGTTTTTCATAAGCTTAAGGCTCGCTGTCAGTACGTTATATACGTGTTCATGTAAACAAAACAACTACATGGTTTTACCTTTATAACCCAGGACCAGTCTCTGTTTTCACCTTCAGATATAAAAGCAGAATATAGCTAATAATGCTCACATTATTCCACTTTTCAAACATCATTTTATAACATTAGGCTACAAGAAGTACTGAACCGGGTTTATTTTGCGTGTAATTAGGAATAAAAAATTGGGAAAGCAGGCTTTGTTTGTATTTCATGACCTATATTAGGACAAAATTTGGTTGAAGCATTTCATAGCCTAAGTTGCAAACAAAGCCAAACTGCATGTTGTCATTTATCTACTGTATTTAGTTTATTAATACCTCAAGGCCACTAGAGGGCGAAGATAGGCTCAGTGCTTATTTCTTATAACCACCACCCTCAGTGAGTCTTCCATGGTACCCAGAAGTCTCCTCTGTGTGTCAGCACTGTTTCCAGTAGATGATGGTGATGCCCACGCCTGTCATTGTAGTTACTGCAGAGTAACTGATGTGTTCAAGGTTTCAAGGTCCTGCTTTTACCAGCAAACCTTTCATCAAGGTCTACTCATCTTTACATTTCTAAAACAAACTGTTATGATTTGATGTTGCATAGTTTTAAGTGTAAGTGATGTCGCCTAGTAAAAAAACTATACATTGAATTGTGGCTCTCCCATAATACACAAACAAACCTTATCTAATGAAAAGGCCTCTCCCTAATCTCTCCGGATAATAGAGAAGGGTCAGATCTAATGAGCCAGATCAGTGATTTTCCACTTAGACTAACACCAAGGGATGAGGAACAAGTGCATGTGTGTCAGTGTGTGTGTGTGCCACAAAAAAGTTTGGTGAGCCGCACCATTAACTCATTGATGAAATTTCAATTTGCACCAAGCACACATACTCTCACACACACACACACACACACACACACACCACCCTCCTCTGAGGAAATCTCACCGATCACACTAAATTGAAAACTCCATTTAAAGTTTTGAAAGTGAGCAGCAGCATTACAACTGTACATCACAATGATGTGTCTGACCCCTGTGTGGCACACAAGTCTCAAGTTTCTATGGAACACACTGTCACACAGCAATGTTAAAAACAAACAATCGATAACACAGTTTAAACATGTGAATTCAATGTGCATCCAGTAAGTGAGAAACACTGATACTGTGGGGTTGACATGTGACACAGTTCATCACGGGTTGCAAAGGATAAAGGATGTGTTGTGCTCTGAGGTCTGCTGACTCAAACAGCCATTAGTTCACAGTGTGTGTAACAGGGCGGATTGAAGACTCATGAATTGTTGATTTACCTTTTACACAACTGAGTCCCCGTTCAGAATTGCAGAGATGTATGGAAGACACAGAGATAGTTGGTTTACCTCATAAGTGATGAGAATATATAGACACAGAAATCCTGGGACTCCCCAATAGATAATGATTCAAGTTAATGAGGCAAGTCCTCATTTCTTCTCATTGGTGAGATAATGCTAATGTCCTCCTCTCAATCAAAACACTGTGAGAAAGTATGGGCAGATTGCTGGAAACCAGTAATTTTTCAGTTTAGAGGTCAGATTGATGGCAGCACTCCTCTGGGCATTTCCACTTCAGACGAAAGATTGAGAACTGTTTTAGATGCAGGGAAAGGTTGCAGTACTGTGAACTGGTTCAACTCAGCTCGACTCAAGCTGGCTGGCGCCGTTGCCTGCAACTCAGCTTGTCAAGTCGCCGGCAGCTGGTTTTAGAACATAAGGCACATCACTGGTCATCTCGATACGCTCGGTTTTTTTATGTTTTCACCATTTCATCAATACTAGAAATTCAACTTTAGCAAGTAAAATACTATCACGTCCAAATTCATATTTTTAAACACTACAGATTGAAAAGCCTGCAGTTAGAACGGAAGAGTTGTCACTTTGTTGCAAATCTTTGGTCTGAACTGGGCTTGAGACATCTGCTGACTTTAGCTAGCTAACATGACACATCCTGGTGAGGAACAGCAGCTAGTAGCAGTAACAATGCTAGCCCAGACTACACAAAGTCAGTTCGACAGATACTGAGAAATTATCTGTTTGTTATTGTTCGTTCAGATCTGAATAAAGCACTGAAGCCCCACCCACACACGTAATATTAGCATTGAAAGAAAGTTTTGTTTGCATACATGAATTTCCTGCTGTTTGTGTGCTGCAAAAGTAAAAAGCACAGAAACCCCCTTGTTCTGAATATTATAGTAGCAACATCAGTAGGGATAAAAAATGCTTATCCTTCCGTTTACCGTCAAAATATAAAAATACTACGTGTATGCAAACAGCTAATTATTTACACTTTTTAACTATTCCTTTTAAACATCTTTTCATGTTGATCTCCCCATAAACTCATCATTGTTAGCCATTGTTGCCCCGCGTGAACAGGCATCTCATGATGTCGTCATGTAGTAACTGGTCTACTAGCACGGAGCTACAAAGCAAGCAAGTACTATTAAGCGGATATGATGTTGTTTCTTCATTATCATATGTTTAACCCTATGTTCTGTTGCTGAACACATCTGTGTCACCCTCTAACCTTAGTAAAGATGATGTGTAATTTGCATTGCATTTGGTTGAGTGTTAGTAACTGAATAAACTGCACGAACACAGCTGAAAGAAATCACAGGCAGCTAAGTAGTGACACATAAGTTGTGTCTCTTTTCTTTATCCCTTCAATTTAATTAATTTCACTGCACTTAGCTGTGATGAAAGTTTACAATGATTTGCCAGTGTGAAAGTTTGACTTCCCTTATTTGTTCTCCTTGTGCTCATTTAGAAGTTTGTTGGCTGGTTGAATCATTTTCTCATCCCGGCTTCCTCCCTCCTTTCCTAATCCTCTCACTCTCACCGTCTCTCTTCCTCTCCTCTTCTTAAAGATTTCCTCTCTCACTCGATAATCCTGAATACCCTTTTTGAAAGGTTCTGGCCCTTTCCAACTGGTCCTCCCACCAGCGCAGGGCTTTGCCAGGATCCTCAAAGCTTCTCTTTCCAAACATGACTCTGTCTCATAACTGCTGCATCTGCTCCCAGTCAGACCTCCAGGCAGCATGAATCTAAAGCCTCCCGTCTGTCTCCCTTTTTCCCCGAGCAGAGGAATAAAGAAAATAGTACGAGAGTAAGATAAAGAGAGGCCAGCGATCTGCAACGGGGGACTGCGTTCTCTCAAAATGATTGTATCAATGAAGGTATTTTAAAACCTATAGTACATTTGTTAGGGGGTGAATATTTCCTGTGCACTTCTGGTTTGGCTCATGCAACAACATTTCAAATGTACCCCAATTTATCAACAAAAAGCTATTGGGAGAAGTCATTTAAAACTTCACAACATATTTAACTCCTAATGTGCTTCCAGAGGTTGGGTGGGATCACAATCAGATCACGTTCGCTCTCCAAATGAAGCTCCGAAAGCACAGTGAGAAGCCGTCGTCTCAACAAGGTCTCGGATTGATTGCTGTGTTATCATACGGCCCTGCTGACTAAAAGAAAAAAACACTCCAGTGAGAAATAAGTGCTCTACTCCAACAAGAGCCTTTTTCACAGTTGGATCACTTGACTTGGGTCCGAACCCAAAATCATTTTGGGGTGCTTTTCACACTCACTGGGCTGATTTCTTCCAAACCACAAACCACCACAAATAGCTTGCAGTGGTCTACATTACTTTTTGTTTACTTTGTGCCAAGTATTTTATGTATCTCACAACATTTTATATAAAAATGTTTCTTGGTGCTCATGTTTTGTTTTCAATACACTGAAAACTTAATTTTCAAAAACTCCCTTTAAGTCCTGTCAAGTTATAGCTTCTGCTCAAATGTTGTATTTCACGTGTTTCATTAGCCCTCTAGTTTTTCCTTTATTAGTGGATTTATAGAAGTTTAGATTCCACATCCACATTTAGTAATTTAGTTCAATAAAATATGACGTTTTGACTCATTCATTACCAATTTGTATAAAATCCTTTCACATTTCAAAGAGAGAGCTTATGCAAGATAGCTTTAAAAAAGTCCCACTGCAGTTTTCCCATGCATTCATTCTTACATATTAATGTCGTTAAACCAAACAGAATATGGCACTGCATGTGTACTGATGCAAACAAAAAGGAACTTTTGCCATTTTGAGTCATGGCTTGGCAGAGTTCTCAGGACCAAATGACACAGGAAACCAATACATCTGGGCCTCTGGCTCTGATCACAGCCCATCAATGATGTGATTGCACCTCCTTCTAGGAGGTTTTGACATGAAGCAGAGAGCTGATCTCTATTAACCCAGCCGTGATGCCAGAGTCCCTGCCATGTGGCTCCATCTGAGCAGGGCAACTGGCTTGTTTAAACTTTGGACACACAGACATACAGACAAACAGCAGAAATGGGTCGGCTCGGTGTAAAAATAACCTGATTACAGCCCCCACGTAGCCATCGCCGAGAACAGATTGGATATTTACATAATAAGCTTAGTCGTGCAGTCAGTTTCACACCCGCTCACACCAGCAAGAAACCAGATTCACTTTTCAGAAGCAACATTCTCTCTCAATGTTATCTGCATTGAGAGGTAAACATGTAGATAACAAATGTGTGTGGCATGCTTAAGAACTACAACTAGTTGATTTATTAGGAAGAGAAAAAAAGAAATATGAAGGAGAAGAAGCTGTTCCGACATGAGAGTTATCAGTTGATTTGGCAGTATATTAGTTAAAGACAGTGACATTTTTGGCTTTAGAGTCCTGGCAATTTCTTTGCTGATGAAAACAAAAACCCCAACAAGAGCAACCTGATTGGAGAGACTGAAAGCTACAGAGGGAGAAAGAGAACGGCAGAAAGAAGAGGTGTGGAGGAATGCTGTGAAAAGCAAAGTAAGTATTCTGTGTGTGGAGTGCATCATTGGAGCCTGGGAGGAGTTCAAGTGTAGTACTTTCTCCTGAACTTCAGTTATTATCGTAGGTTTTATCATATGGTAAAGGTACAGTAGCAAATAAATTAGCTACAGTTAAGGTTAGGAAACTCACACACTTGTGGTATTTTTCAGCCAGGGTCTTATTCTCATAGTTGTGGCCATTGAACAATGGGTCATGCTAACTTTTCACTTGCCACCGTATATCGGGACAAGCAATGGGAGCTTTCTAAATTTACTTTTCTAAATTTATGTGATCTAATCGAGGGGCAATAAGCTATTCTGTCTATTTAGAAAAACATCTTTCCCATTTGTAAATTAAATATGAATAAGCCCAGATGTCACACTTTTCCATCAGCATTCAAAGGTAGCATGCATTTACGAATCTTTGGAGCTGCGACCAGCATTAAAATAGTCTCAAAATCCCAAAAGTGTAAGTAACCTGATCCATGCGTAACAGGAGGCATTTGTGAGCACAGGAAGCTTTTTGAAAGTGAAAGGGATCAGATCTGAAAAGATTAAGTCAAAAATTTGTTAGTAAAATATTTTCAAATTGCTTGGTATTTGTATGTGGATTGGAACACACATTTATGAGTATCCAAAATTACACACAAATCATTGTTAACGTTTACAAATCTTGTCAATCTTATTTTTCAGTTACAAATCTTTATTGAGACCATTTTCACTCCATAGTACCTCCCCATAGATCTGATAAGACTAGAAACTGTAAGCTTCAAAGTCAGGGCAACACGCACACACATGGCTTTGGGGAGATTTTCCCCAGTTATTGGTTGTGGTTACAGCAGCTCTCAAACCCAGAGTCTCCACTCTGCACCAAAAATGTTTCCACCCTTCCTGTCCGGGGTAAACATTCGTACCATGCAGCCACCCATTGGCCAAAAACCTGAAACTGATCCGTACCGCAAAATCGGAAGTAGGTCGATTGGCGCTGTTGGCAAACTCTGTTTCTCTCTCACTCCCTCTCACTCTCCCTGGCTCAGTGTGGCCAACAGTTTATTTTTCAAACTTGTGCTTGTGGGAATAAGGCAGACTGATGCCATAACAGAGCTGTTAATAACTTCAGTGGAAAAACCTTGGAGGGGAAGTAACACTAAAGAAGGCAATGGCCACTTAAAAAAAATAGTGTGTTGGAGTGTTCTGAAATCATATCAAATATGGTAAATATGAAGCTTCACCCAACAATCGGTTATCTTTTCCTGAAAACGGGGGGAGTCACTGGGCCCAGCCAAGAAATTGTCTGGCATATAACCCCCCATTTGGTTTTTGTATGGATTAAACAAACACAGTGACAGCAGTGTCTATATTCTCGGCAGGAAGTCAAGCACTTCTTAAGTGGGTGTTGGGCTGTGCCAAGGTTGTACCGATTCTGTGATTTTCATGAATTTGATCTAAAGGCACAGCAAGGGAGTGGAAAGTGTCCGGTTCGGGACCTCAAATTTGCTACTCTGCTCATTGCAGATGATATGGTTCTGTTGGCTTAATCAGACCCTGATCGTTGTGAAGAGGTGGCTAACCCTGGAGGGAAGGCTCTCAGTTCTCTGGAATTCTCTGGAAGATACTGTTTGTGAGTGGAACGACAAGGACTATCTTGCTTAGCCCGCTGCCACTGCGATCTGGCTCCAAATAAGCAACGGAAAGTGGATGAATGCACAACCAAACAAGATATTGTGTTTTGTCAGTGAGCTTTAGAGGTGGCCAGAGGCAGATTTTGTGACCTTTGGTCAGAGCCAGGCTAGCTGTTTCCCCATGTTTCCAGTCTGTATGCTGAATTAACTGGCTGCTGGCAGTTGTTTCACATTTACCATGCATGAAAGTGAATTACAGCATTATTCCACGAAATTTCAAATTAACTTTCAGTACAATGAAGTCGGAAATGGAAAAGAAAGTTACATAATGTGCAAAATATGGCTTTTAATTGCCTTCCCATTTTGATAATTACTGTGTATTCAACTCCAAATGATCCAGTAATATTGGAAGTAGCACCAGTGCATGTGTTTTGTATGGAAAAAAAGAAATACGAAGAGTATAAATTACTGCCACTAATACATTATTTATAATTAGTGTTCTTTTTTTTCCAAAATGGTGGGGTGAAAAAGCTCAAATGCTTTAGCACAGTGAGAGTGCTGTGTTTGCCAAATGATCTATAATTTCCCAGTCAGGGTCTAATGATATCTAAACCATCTTCATCAAATGTCTGTGTGATGAAAAAATAAGGAGTTGGCTGTGACCTAAGACACAGAGGGAGCACACAGGCTTTGTGTGAGTAATATGACACAAGACTTTGACCAATGTGTTTGAATACAGCACATGTTAAGGTGGGAATACTCTTAGTGATGGATCAACCGCCTCCAGCACCGTTGCTGCCATTCACTGCCTGTCGTCCACCTCAACATACTGCTGGATTAAAGCTGAATGGTGCAAGTTCAGCAGTGAAGGGAATGCCAGAGCAGAAAGATGAGCAATGCACTTGCCACCCTACTTTGAGCAATTATGATTGATTACAGCTCCTTGAAGCGTTTCTTACACCGGTCTTCTCCGAGCGCTAAATTGGTTCTTGGCTCTGGGCAAAGCACCATTTCACACAGGAACATTTTAAAGCAGACTGTAGCCTGCAGAAGTGGGTTAGCCTAGACCTGTCACAGTTAGCACATGAATTAATGCTACGTTACACTAGATGAGTTTTATTCTTATTCCGAGTGTGACTGCAGTAACCCAGCTGTCGGCGCAGATTAGCCAACCCTGAATGGGTTGAAGAGTGAATACCTAGACCTTCCTGTCTGCAGACCATGCTCCAGGCCAGTCTGGGTCCCACATGATTTTGAAAATGTGTCGGAATTGTTGGCCCGGACTGGCCAGGTTTATGTGGTGTGAAGCAGCGCAAGACTTAGCAGACAGAACGTTTTTGGCAGTTTAGCTCAAGGGAGGGAAAAGAAAATGTACAGGAACTACAGTCACTTTCAACAACAATGCCTACTTACACTGGCAGTTTGCACCAGTTATCATTCCCAACTCCAGCTGCTCCACTCTTGATAAGTTGCATTGGACACATGTTAAAATTCTCCCAATGAAACATGATACAATTTAAAATGACATAAAATCTGGATCAAATGTGATTTAATTTTTCAATAGTAACTGTGCTAGACCAAGCAAGATTTATGAATAATGTGGGTTAAATCACATTTCTTCTAAGATATATTATGCACATTCAGTGTTTTCTTTATGATCACATAATGTATTTATTGCCGGTAATGCTGATGATCTCACTGTAACCAGCTCTAAGTGTTAGCTACATGTCTAAAATGTAAATGTAAAAAATGTAATGGGCTAAATGAGCCCTGGGCCAAGAATAATTGTGAGCTGAAAATATGCCACAGGAAAACCATTATCCTGCAGATGCTTCTCAGATGAGTGATCACAATAAAACAAAGGTGTTATGACATTAGATGCCTTTAAAAATGTTAATTGTAAGCAAAAAGCTGTGGGCTTTCAAAGACAAAATTGCTCCAACAGTTAAGAAACACTTTATGAGCAGGCTGTGTTAAAGATGTACAGCTGAATGAAGAGAAATACTTTCAGGCTGTGACCATTAAGAGAAATGTGCCTTGCTAATGAGATGGGTGAATTGGGAACACTGGTGAGGAGTCAGAGTGAGTGCAGAGGGTTTAGCATTGTGTCTCACTGTGACACAGATACAAGAACATAAGAAATCGTTGCCAGCTTTCAGATGGTGGAGGTGGAAGTACTACTGGGAGCAGTAAGAGGAGAGGGGGTGGGGGTTTTCTGGGCTTGTTAACACCAAATAATGCAATCCTGAAAATATTTATTTTAACGGCCGCACCGGCAGCTCAGACTCAGATTAAACTGACATCAGACTGCCAAAGGAGCAGGGTGTGATGACAATCCTCTACAGCTAGACGTTTTTGAGTGTGTAACTCAAGCCACAGCTAATTTATGGTCAACAGATATTTGAAAAAATTTAACATTATCCAGTGACATATATTAACATCTGTATCATAGATAAGATTATATCTTATCAGTGACGGGACAGTCAGATGATGAACCCTTGTGACTGGTGATCCCCTGACTTTTCCACCAAAAGGTCAAACCCTTAATTTTTTACCTGCAAAACTAATGGCATTCCCACTAGCCTGAGCTGTACATTGTGAGAATTGCTAATTAGCTAATGTTAGGAATGCTAACATGCTAAAACTTAGATGGTGAACATGGCAATTATACTTGCTATACATCATCATGCTAGCATTCTTATTGTGAGCAGGTTAGCATGCTGATGTTAGCATTTAGCTCAAAGCACAGTTGTGCACAGTCATCTCCATTGGCTTCCATTGGCCATGAGGCTCGTTCGATGTGAGCCAGGCCTGCGCAGAATTGATCAGCAGCAATCGCCGCACAATGCTTGCCAGATAGATTTGTGTCCAACTTGATTCTGACTTGCTCTGACGTCATGCACACATGGGCAGCGATAACCTCATGAGATTGAGACGGACGCAGTTTTTAGAGTCAGGCTCTGCAGGTGCTCTCGGCTGACAAAGAGCTGATTGGCTCAAAATATTGACCACAAACATCACATTTTGTAGAAAATACTAATTTTCTGTCATTGTAATATTTGCTTTTAGATTGTTGCAGTATGTTATGCAATGACAGTTTCATCTGTTAACAAACATGTCTGGGTGGATAATATAATTCAGCTATAATTACCTGACTGTGATTTGCTAACTACAGGTGACAGGTAGATCTAATGGGATGTAAATATTTCTGTGACTTCCTGTAAATTTGTTGAAGGCTGCTGGTCTGAATTGACTGCTGCTATTTGTCACCGCCCCCTGCTGCTCCTGTCTTATCTCGTCCACTTTACAAGCAAGGTATATCTTGAACTAATCTATTGCCTAGCTTGCAGCAACCTAAAATCATGTGGAGAGGTCATGAATAAAATTACATCAAGCATCATGTCCCAAGGGATGGAGATTGTATTAAGAAGCATATGGGAGCCTCACACATAGATACATGCACAGACAAACAGACAAAGTGTGTGTGTGTTGTGTGATGGGTGGTGTTGTCAGAGAACAACCTGGCAGCGTCACCCCCTAAACTACGAGTCATTTCCTGGCAGCCCCCCCAACACACACATGTGACGGCATTACAGGAAGTTCACCTGCTGCTTATGACCCTGACTCATAAACCAAACTGCCAACTGGGGAGAGGATGATGTACAATGTGTTTATGTGTATGTTGCATCAGTGTTGGGTCCCTGCACAGAGAATGTAATAGGTTACATCCTCTGATGTTTACTCTGTGTTGGCCTTTTATTGCAGTATAGGTCAGATGCAGTTAGTGTGATCTTCATCTGGTACACAAAGTATGGCACTCATGGAAAACGTTTACGTGGAAATGTCTTTATGGTGACAATTGAATCATATTCAACATATGCATCAATGAATAGTTAGTGAGTTGACTTAAATATCACACAAAAAAACATATAAACTTACTTTACATAATCAATTAAAAACATTAGGCCCAAACAATATTCCATATACAACACATGACTAACAATACTACTACTCGGATCTTTTGCGTTTGAGGATGATAATACATTCTTCATTCTGTGCCACACAAGCACAAGTGTTCAGGTGGTGTATAACTCCATTCTTTGAGTTCAATACGCAACCTGTGCTGTTCCTTGAGTGTGCAGTGCAGGTCAGCAGTCTCCTCCAGAAGGATGATGAGCTGGCCCTGATGAACAGCTCATGGCGTGAAGCGGGGTGCATCAACATTGCCACAGCAAATAAATACAGCAAAAATGAGCGCTGTTGTTTGTATGCAGCGTGGCAGCGGCACAGGTTCAAACTAATCCATCAAAACTGTATTCATGATAAGAAGATGTTTATTTTAAAAGGCCAAGTTTGTCTGAAACAGACAGCTGAAGATATTTGCAAATATTACATTATCTATGTATTTAATATTTTGAAGCTAGAGGGTATTCAGAAGATGAGCAAACATACATAAGTTCAACTGATCAACAAATGCTCATCTGCATGCAGATGGAGGCTTTTGCATTTTTATGTTATTTTTGTATTTATTTCCTTACAGAAAGCCTGAGAGATGACAATATATTTTGAGTGCAGGGACTCATTTAATCAATACGCAGCCCTTATGAATTTGTTGGGGAATGTGAGCGTGTGTGTTTGCTTGATGGACTTACGAGGCTGAGTTCCTCATCATTAATCCCCATTATAAAAGCAAACAGTAATATTTGACAGTAATAATGCTCATTTGCTCCCATTCTGGTTTGTAATGAATCTAGTGAATGTTGTCCTCCAGTGGTTGCCTGCTGTAGAGCCAAACAGCATGGCTATCTGCATTATTATCCATTTGACCCAGTATGGGCGTGCAGCACATGGGTCCTTAGAGATAGGTACTTTATCTAATGCTACGATAGGCATCTTTGAGTGCTGTAATCAATGGCTAATAACCATTCAGGCAGCTCAGCCGGTTGTTTGGACAGCCAGGTGGAAGTGAATTATCTGACTGGGTCGTTTACGATTCGTCTGGGTGGGTATTGAGTGTTGTAGCCAGCTGCAGGGCAGATGTTCCAAGTGGGAACAGCATAATTGCTCTACTGGTATATATATATATATATATTCTTTCACAATGATTGCACCCATCACATTGGTGCTCTCCAGGAGATGCTGCTCATTTTTGACAGTGTTGGTACTTTGATTGGTGTAATATCTGTGTGGGAAGGCTCTAGAAATTGTTTTGGGGTGAGGTTGCTTTCCGTTGTTTATCCCTTCTCTGATTTGAGCACTGCTTACATTACTGTGACTCCATTTGTGGAGCGCTGTATGGAGATCATTTTGTTTCTTTATCAAACAGTCAAAACAAGTGGTTTGAGAGAGAAACTTTCCACACTTTTGCTTTCAAACTCTAAACTTTTGCTTTCAAACTCTAAACTTTTG
>JAVQJL010011859.1:0-14769 GCA_036024295.1 Nannoperca obscura
CGGAGTCACAGAAGTAACGTACGGAGTCACAGAAGTAACGTACGGAGTCACAGAAGTAACGTACGGAGTCACAGAAGTAACGTACGGAGTCCCGAAGTAACGTACAGAGTCAGAGTAACGTACGGAGTCACAGAAGTAACGTACGGAGTCACGAAGTAACGTACAGAGTCAGAGTAACGTACAGAGTCACAGAAGTAACGTACGGAGTCACGAAGTAACGTACGGAGTCACAGAAGTAACGTACGGAGTCAGAGTAACGTACTAACATTACCAACATTAAACGTGTCTCATTTTAAGGCCTGAAATGATGACTTCCTGTTGAAGCAGCAACTTCCTGTTGACAGAAGTGACACTCACTCTCTGAGCAGTCTGCAGACGTTCTCGTGGTACGACAGCTTCAGCGAGTCCATGACGAGGATGCACGGCCTGGACGGAGGAAGAAACCACCACGTTAATGAAAACCACCGGACCTGCTGAGACGCGCTAATCAGTTTCTTCACAGACGACTCACCTGTGTAACGCTGCGTCCCGCTGCCAGCCCTGCTGAGTGCACTCCTAAAACAATAACAACAACAACAACAACAACAGGAGTCACGTTCATGTTACAGGAAACAACCAAAACCACCTGCTGATGACCAAACATCCATTTCACATATGAGTATTTACCGGTGGCTGCTGTGGTTTCCCTGCAGCTCGCTCTGATCCCCCTGTGACGACGACGACAACAACAACAACAACAACAACAACAACAACAACAGTAGCTTCAGGCTCTCGTTTATTTTCTTCATTTCTTTTAAAGCTCATTTATAAACAATAAAGATTAACAAAATAAGACACTAAATGTTGAAACTTAGCGTCTCCAGATGAGATGTTTATGTGGAACATTTCATTATTTTGGTGTGAGTTGATATGAAAACCCACAAACTGCCCCAAACACCCCACAAGCGTCTCCCTGAGCGATGTGAGACAACACAAACAGAGCTGCTCTGTTAAACTTTACTGAAGCTGCAGGAAACTTAAAATCTGGCAGCAGCTCACCTGCGGGAACCTCCTCGTACCGAAGCTCCTCCAGACCCGGGAAACACACCACCACCAGGAACCAGTGAGCTCTACCAACATAAACACAACAGCACAGGTTTTATTAGTGTCATCGCTAACTGTGAGACCTCAGTTACATCTTGGGGCAAGAAATAATTAAAAACCCAGAAAAGGGAGGGATTATGAGCCACTGGAAGACTTTTAATGTGAAACACGTGCAGGAAGAAGCTCAACAGCAACCAAATAACAAACACACAAATGTTGCACAAAACGTCAGAAAAGCTCCTGCGACTCGTGTTGAGTGAAACACCAGCGTGTTCTGGTCAACTCAGTTTTATTCAAATGTCCCGGCAGAGGTCAAACACTCGCCTCCATGACGGCTCCCGACACATTTCTATTGATCCGGACACTAAACTCTTACTCTTGGTTGACGGGAACGAACAGGAAGTCTTTGGTGAAGATGTCCACGTGGCGAGTCCACGTCTTCACCCTCTGGTGCCTCATGCGGCGATCGCTGAGGAACAAGCAGAGAGGAACCAATCAATCAATCGATCGGACAAACTCTCTGCTCCCAGTAAACGTCTGAATCAATGAGCAAAACTCACGGGACGGAGGGGGCGGCGCCCTCGCCAGCAGCTCGCCGTCTGCTCAGCTGTTTGTAGAAGAAACTGCTGAAGACGTGACTCCGCTGGGCCACCGGGCCCCCGACTCCCTCCAGGAGGAGGTACCTGCAGGAGGAGGACACCCGTCAGGACACTGCCACCCCCAGTGGTGACTGACGGGAACTACAACCATCTGATAAACTCAAGAACTCCGGAAACCGGCGTTCCCGTCCGACCCACTGACTTGAGGTAGAAGTCTATGATGACGTCATTGAGGAACTCGCCGCCGCGCAGACAGGCCAGGTCCTCCTTGGTCACGGTGATCCGGCCTTTAGAGGGGGCCGCGGGGTACTGGATCAACCTGGAGACCACATACAGAGAATCAGGGAGGGTCTCAGGAGGTTCTGGCTCTGGTTCTGGTGGTTTTACCTGGTGGGAAGCTGTTGCAGACCAGACGAGTTCAGGCTGGACTGGGTTTCTCTGGCCGGACTGGATTTCTCCTGAAAGAAACACAACACACACTGAACCTCGTCCAGGAGCTAACGGCTAACAGACGAGGAGGAGGAGGATGAGGTCTTACTGCACTGTGTCCCAGCAGTCCGAGGAGGTGCTGGTCCAGAGGAGGAGGACAACTGTGGAGGAGCAACAGCCCGTCGGTCCAGTCCAGAGGGGAGAGGGGTCCACCGGAGGAGCAGCCCTGTTTGTACTCCTTCATGTCCAGGATGGAGGCCAACAGGGCGGCCTGGAGCTCCTGCAGCTGCTCCTTCAGCACCAGCAGGAGGAAGGAGCACGACGGGCCTGGAGACCAGATCACAGCTGATATCAATACATGCTTCTGATTGGCCGCTGGCGCAGGACGAAGCCACCTGATTGGCTGTTTGGTTTTGTTTGCCCAGCGCTGCAGAAGCTGCCAAAAGTTGAGTTTATATATATATATATGTGTGTATATATATATATATATATGTGTGTGTGTGTGAGAATGAAATTATTAGGGCTGCAACTATTAAGTATTTATTATTAATCAATCTGCTGATTATTTTCTTAATTGCTTGATCAACAGTTTAACTTAGGTTTACTGTCATAGAAGACTAAGAAAACCAAAACATATTCACTTGAGAGAAGCTGGATGCAGTGAATCAGAGCCACTTTTCTTTTTCCATTTGAGTAAAAAATATGCAGTTGATCAATTATCAACATTGTGTAAAACATATGCAATTGATCAATTATCAAGATTTATTTTCTGTCCACTGACCATCGTTCCTAGCCAGGTAATCATGATTGTTTCAGCTCCAAAAAATGTGCTGTAATGTTTTGTTGTCTGTTGTATGTATGTTGTTCATTGTAATCATTTCAGCTCTAAAAGGTTATGAATGAATGGATGAATGTTTTCAGATTCCAGGCCGCCTTGACTGAATGTAGGGAAATGTCTCGCTTGCTGGTATAAAATCCCAGCTAGTGAATCTAAATAATGCAAAACAATGATGCACAACACGAGGCAGCCACACAATCTCAATGGCAGTCTGTTCCTTTGGAGTCACTTGAGTTTATCTCGCAAAACAATCAGCAAACCAACTAGATGTAGGCCACATTCTCTAGCGAAAGATGTTAAAAATAACAAACAAGGAAGTCTTTGTGTCTCTGCATTGAGGTCGGGAACTGGACAAAGGCTGCATTCTTCATTAAAACCACAAGTTGGATCTCCTCATGCTCAGAATTTCCATGGCTGCTGCCCTTCTTTGAGACATTTTGGTCTGTGCTGCTTTTAATATTCCCCGGTTCCCCCCTCATTAGGAGTGAGGCATACTGTATAAATTGTGACGTCGTGAAAGTGGACTTTTCCAGAGGTGGGTGTTTCCCTGCAGGTGGGAGTGGTAACAGCTGAAAGGAAGAACTGTCCATTCATTGCTGCTCTGTTGAACATTTTTACAGAAATTCCATACTGCATATTTAACATGTTGGGCAGAGAGTTACCTATAGACTTACAGACATTTAAGTGATCTGTCTGTGCTTCTTGGCTCTCAGTAGATATACCATTTACAGATTGTACTGGCAAAAACCAGACTGCTCCACTTTTGTGAGGTAAATGTGGACCTCCAGATTTTTGTTTTTCTCATCATTCTATTCATTTATTTTTTTTCTGTGTAGTTTTGGGAAGCGATCAGCAGGCAGCCTGCGACGTGGATGTGAGTGCATCGTCCTGGAACCCTCAGAGATGATTGTGGTGAGTAACATTTTTCTGACTTTTAGAAGAGAAATAACAAGATGCAGCAGAGAAAAAAATACTCTCATTGTCCCACCCAAAATGATCATTTACTAAACCAAATCCAAACACCTGCTATAATTTTGTAAACCTGCTTTAATGTAAATTATAGCACACTTAACTTACCACGTACGATTAGTTGTCGCTGATGTTAGTATACTGGAACATTATGACCTTCATGAATAAAGAGTGAGCTGTACCCGTGTGGATCACCAGACCTACAATACCTACAGCAGAGTATAATTTACAACCGCATTCCTTGAGAGTTGGTCCTGACATTTTGTGCTTATCTGTGTAAATGCTCCCTATTTGTAATTTTATCACAGCCTTAAAGCACAGCTGTGTTTAACTCTGACTTTGCTGGAGTCCAGCATGAGTGGGGTTTCGCGAGGCCAAGGCCAGTTGAAAGTCGGGCCTAGTTTTATGGTAAATCAAATGTTGGCTCACAGAAGAAGTTATTGAGAACAAATCATTCCCGTCTCAGACGGGCACAGAAGCAAGAGGTAGCAGCACAATACAGGCATCTGCTGAACAGAAGCCCTCTGAGGCCTGCAGATCAGAACGGATGCAGTTATGCTGATGATATTACACTAAAGGGCCGCAGTATGCTAGAGACAGAGTTTAACTTGTGCAAATTGAGAAACAGCTGTTGTTTTTAGTGCTGTGAGAATATTGGTGTACTGCGTACTCTCTGCAACTTCAGGTCTGTTCATTTGATGAAGCACTACATCAGATAGGGGAACCTTGAAAACTGCTGCTTAAAGTATGACAGGATTGGAGCTCTGAAGAGTTGAATCTAAGCTGGACTGGAGTTTTGTTTTAAGATTTTAAGATCAGAAATGCATCTTCATTTGCAACTTTTCATGGGGAAAAGTACTGGTTATTTATCCCTTTTTAAGGTAATCATGTCCACCAATAAGGAGGTCCTTCCACTGGGGATCAACAAATCACAAGGATAATTAGAGCTGCAACTAAGGATTATTTTCATTATGTAATTATTAATCTGTCCACTAATCGGGTTATGGCTATAAGACGCTAGAAAAGAATTAACGATTTCCTAAAGCCTGTTTGTTGGACTAACAGTACAAAACCTAAAAGTATTCTGTCACGTAAGACAGAGAAATGCAGCAAATCCTTACAATAGAGAAACTGTAACAAGAAAATGTTTTGCATTTTTGCTTAAAAACAATGGATTGATTATCTAAATAGTCAATTTTATTTTCCCATTGATCACCTAATCAGTTAATCACCTAATTATTACAGTTCTAGGGATACATGTACTATTCTCCTGCCAACAGTTAGAACTCAAAAAAACTTTCTGATGAACAGGGAAACACCTTGAATCTAATCTTGAGACCAGTGATTTGAAATTATCCTTGTGTACACTTTGTATCAACTGAAAGAAAGTACTTAACCGTTATGTTTTTAAGGTTAGGAATATGCTTGTATTGGAATATACTTCTTGAAAAATGCTTAATTTATCTGGTGTTTTGTTTACTCATGTAAACTCAAAATCTTTTGATATTTGAAATGGTCCTGTCGTCATATTTGTTTGTTGTCTCCTGGCATTTATAACAATTTATAACAATTTAGATGTGATGATAAAGGCATTGAGAGTCTAGAAAATGCTTACATTTTACTCTTATAAAGCTGTACAAACCCTGAAAAAGGAAGAATTAAATTGGGAGCTGACAGACCAGAGAGACACATGAAAACATAATCAGTGTTGTGTTGACCAGTTGCAGGCAACAGTATGTTGTGGAGCAGTGAACAAAGATGTGCAAATGTTTTGCGCCACTACTTTGGCCTGAAAAACATGTGCACACAGTAATGAAGCCAATACGCCACACCTTTCCGATTGCTGCCTCACCATTCGTCCACTGCTAAGCTGTTAATTTTGATTTGGTTTCGAGCATAGGATACTGCCACCTTAAAATCACACCACACACTCCCTCTCCACCATTTCTAGCACGTACAAATTTGCCCATTGCCACCTTTTTTTTTTTTTTTAAAGGAAGACATCAAACATAACCCACGTCTTGTCAGTATATTATAACAACTGGTTGGTGCTGCTGCAGTTACAGCACATCTCAGAGATATCCATTTCACATGCTGTAATTACTGTGTCTCTGTAAAAGTGCGTTGTTGCAGACGTGCTTTACAAACATGAGCAAAGATGCCAACACGTCAAAACAAAGGGAACAAAAAAAATAATCCGCTCACACGTCCGTACTGTACACACGCATGCACGCACACATTGCTCAGAGATTTGCAATTAGACACACAATCACACTTACGCTCTCACTCACACACGGCTCCCCTGCCGTTGTCATGGCAGCAGTTGGTACGACGGAGAGAGATTTCAGCGGTGTAATCCCAAAGGCTGAGCACTGTGAAATGTGAAGCCGCAGTGAAAGTAGCAAGTGATAGGGGAGGATGAATGTGTCCGGCATCCCCCCACCCCCCCACCCCAAAAAAGAAACTTAAATATATCATTCCATCAAGCTGTCAGGCAACAGATTGGTCCCATTTAACCAAAAGTACTTCAGAAAACAGTAGAATATGACTTCACAAGCTGTTACGTGGATGTGGCATCCTGTGCCAGTTTCCACTTGGAAAAGGTTTTTTCCCCCTCCATTTAATCTTGTTTTAACATGTAAGTTTGCTGTGGTTTATACGTTTAACAAAGAAAGAGAGGGTTGAGAGCGCGTCTATTTCGTCTGATTGTCTTTCACTCCATCAGACTCTCTGCCAGTCAGTCTACTCCCCATCGCTCTCCACCTCCCTCCCTCACTCCAGAATCCTCACTGTGTTTCTTCCCCGCTCTGTCTTTGTGCGTACATCCTTTGGCATAGGTGTGCTTCGTGCAGCCCACACACACTTCTATTTTTACGCAATGAGAGGGGCGCGAGGTAGGGAGGAGGAGGAGGTGTAGGAGGAATCAGAGATGGAGTATAGGAGGGTGGGGTTTTTGGGATGAGCGTGGGTGTTTGTGTATGTTTTCTTTTCTTTTTTTGGGGGGGGGGGCAAGGGCTTGAATGAAGATGAAGACAGTCACTCCTCCTTCTCTCTGTCTCCCTCCCTCCCTCGCTATCTTTTCCAGGTGGACTATATGGATGAAAATGAGGAGTACTTTCAGCGACAAGCCTCGCACAGACAGTCCCGTCGGCGCTTTCGGAAGATCAACCAGAAAGGGGAGAGACAGACAATCATTGACACCGTGGATCCGTACCCCACCGGAAAGCCGCCCATAGCCCGGGGATACCACACGGTGAGTTGCGCCCAGCGCTGCAGTTGTTGTTTCTCTCTCTGCGGGGGATCGCTGTGCACTTCTAGCTCGGTGTTGCTTGGTTGCCATGTTGTGCTCTGCTCATGTTGGTCTCCTTCTTCAGAACCTGTTGTGCTGTTTTGCTTTAGTTGTCAAAAGATTAGCGACCCCTGTTAAACCAACTTTGTGTTTTCTCTCTGTTTGGTGGCCTTAGCTGACCCTCGGTTGTAGGTTGTTGTGTTTTGATGTCTTGTGTCCTGGGGATGTGCACCCTTGTTCCCACAGGGTGCACTTTGAGCCTGTTTTCCTATTCTCTGCACTGATCTTCCCTCCCTCCCTATAGTGTTTAAGTGTTGTTTTACCCTTCCTTGCTAGATTAGAGTTGCTACACTTGTGTGCAATGTCCGTAGCTTCTGCTGGCGTGTCGATGTGCCCTCTCTTTAATGTTTTGTAGTTCGTTGAGCATCCTGTAGTTCCACTGTGCAATACATGCTGCTTGTTTGTTTTCATGTTTTTAGTACTTTTTATCTAGCATTTGCACCTGAACGCATTCTTCAACAATGCATTGCTTTAGCACTTGTCTTCAGATGTCTCTGCAGTTGTGATGATTGACATATAAGCACATTCTAAAGCAAATTCAAGGTGCACTTGGTCATACAGGTCTTTGCATTTACAGGTGAAGTGTGCCCTGGGGAATAAAGTGTTTCTCAAATGCATGCAGCTGTTTGGCCACCGTTGAACCAAAAGAAAAGGAAATAGTCTAGCTAAAACGTTTTGTGTGGTGATTGACTTCGATGCAGTTTTTAGAGAATACTTTTTCAGCATGTTATAGGTTAGACAAATATTATTTGTAATATTTATTATTATTATTATTGGTATATTTAATTATGGATAATTTAGATGCCGCCTGACAAATGAAAGCAGAAATGTGACTTGGTGTTTTGACATTGACTACGTTGAAATGCACAAAATATTCTGGTTGTTCCTATAACATCCAATAATTCAATATTCCTTCAAAGCTGTTTACATGACTGCCGTGCACAGTCGATGCCCTAACACGTTGTTTATCACGTCACATTATGGAGAAGTGGAACGGCTTGAGCCATTTTGCTTCTTTTTCTCAAAATATGACTTTTTGACAGTTTTCCGTTGGTGGCCGCCTCCCCCTTTCATTCGTTCAACCACCGTTTTTAAAAGGCTGGCATTGAGATTTTTGTGCATATCCAAAAGCCTGTTGATATCCAAGTTCATAATATTTAAAAGTATGTGTTTCTCGGTACAAACTCAAATGTGGGCTTTTCTTCTGTGCATGCACCTGTACCTCAGCCTTGCAATCTGTTTACAACGCACAGAGCTGACCATAAACAGGCAAGAGGCTGCATGTCGAAAACTACTCAGATTAGAATTGCGCTGTATATCTATCCAAAGAATGCTACTATAACCCAAATAAAATCAGCACATCCCACATGTCTTAATCGTAAAGTGCAGTGTAAAGCCTCATCCAGTCACTATTTGTAGAAGAGTATTGACTTTTAAACATGTGAAGGCATTCGACTCCAGCAGAGGAAGAGTAAGTTGCCGCTTGTGTAGAACCAGGCTTCCTCCCCTCTGTGCTTTCTTTCCCTGGGAATGGGAAGCAAAGCATTTTCACACTAATGATGCAAATACCAGCATGCAGTTGTTACACAGTTTTTCCTATTCTGCACAATTTCACTGCATTCTCTTCATTCCTGACGCTCCCTTGGGGGTTCTGTCAGTATACCCAGTTCTTCTTGGAACACTATGAAACGGTGACGCTTAAAATGCGGCAAACGTCATCTTCCTCCTGCTTCCCTCCAGCCCCACCCTGCTTCCTAAATTTAGACTCACTGTGTTTTAGTTTTAAGACTGCACTGTACTTTCTCATGGCCCGACACCTCCCGTCACACACTCTCCTCTCCTCGCTTTAGTTCCGTTCCTGTGGGAAGGATGGAGCGGGTGCCATGGCAACCAGCAGTCCCAAATGGGCTCTGCTCGAGTGCACTTAGAAGTACAGTAGGGAAGGGAGCTAACTTAGCAAGAGCGCAGTACGCTGCCGCTGCCGCTGCTGACAGAGGGGTGAAGGAGAGCAGAGCGACAGAGAAGCTAAATCTGGGCGGATGCTAAGCTGACATCGCAAGCTAATCTCCAGCATTTAGAATGCCAGGCAGTGCTCAGATTTTCCTCTCTCCTACCGCGAGGCATATATAGGAGGTGAGAAATGCACCGAGGAGAAACTTGGGATTGAAGAAAGGAAATCTCCCCGGCAGGCAAGGTTTTTATTCAGCTTAGTCACTCCTGTGAAAGCAAATGTGAGGCTAGGTACAAAAACATCAGAGGAAGGGTGCAACGCTCTCCCAATGTGAGAAATACTGTAGACATATCTGTTTAATTTACGGCTGAGGTGATTTGTTTTTTGGGATTGTTTAGTCTATATAATGAGATAAGATAGTGAAAAAATGCCATCACATCTGTTTCAAATATCTTCTAAAAGCAGCACATCCTCACATTTGAGAAGCAGGAACCAGTGATTGTGTTTTTTGCTTGATTCATGACTTAAAGTATTAATCAAATAAAAATTCATGTTACAGACAGGACAGTGCTGGCAGACCATGGTACCTTTCCTAGTCTAAAGAAGAAACAGTGGTTGAAGAAGATCTTTTAATTTTTATTTATTAATACCACAATCTAAAAAAGTCTTATACTCATAATTTTACTTAAGTAAATTAACCGAATATTTATTTGATTATTGTCAATAATACATTTATATGTAAGTAACATTTTAATGTTGTAGCTGCTATTATACTGTTGTGTAGATCTCATTCTATAACAATCCAACATATTTTATTTGAGTACATCACATTTGCAATACTACTACAGATCTGTACTATAGTACAGATGTACTTTTCACGGCTTCAACAATGCCGCATCTGAAGACGTTTCATTTCAAAAGTGACATTCATTGTTTGGAAAAAAAGTGATTTCTGCTTTCACCCAGTTATTGCTACCACTAAGGCAAAAGACATTAAGGAAAACATTGTCCAATGGTTTGCTGTTTGAAGTGTAGGTTATTTCAGTTGAGATTATTGTTATTGTAAAAAGTGAAGTGAAAACTTTCACTTAAAGCTTAATGGCTATGCTCTGCCTTTGTGAGCATGATGACGTGTGACATACCAATGCCAGGAGCCATCCTCAGTAAAGCATTACGTCTTGAAATAGCTCATGCTTGGCCTTGATTGTTAAAGAAAGATTGTTCTATGGCTCCACGGTCACAGGTTTGATCCCTGCAGTGGGCAGGGAGTCTGTGAACAGCTGGGCACACAGCTGTTGTCTGAGCAACACACTGAACATGCTCAGTCATTGTAAGTTGCTCTATTTTAATACCTAAAATATAAATGTAATGCTAACCCAGTAGTGGAACTCCCACTGGGAGTGCTGACACACACACACACACACACACACACACACAGAGCCCCCCCACACACACACACACAGCTATTATCTGTATGAAGTGAGGATTATTTGGCTCACAGGGTTCAAACACAATTCTAGTTATTTCTTTCTAATTACAGATTCTACAGATTCATTTGGATTTGTTTGGACAGTTACTATCATTTGAAGTACTTAGGTGATGGCGAATTGGTGTGCAATAGTATTTGTTAGACACGTAGACGGTTCCATTACCTAAATTAAGTTTAAAGTCAATCAGTCTGTCAGTCTTGATTTATGTAACACCTTTTCATAAAATGTAATGCAATGTGCTTTACAATCAAACAAAATAATAACAGTCTCAGACAACATTAGGTTAGAGATTACATAGGGCAATTCAATTAAATGTTAAATGTGTCTTTGACACAAATATTATTATTATTATTCAGGCTGACATTGTGTTCTTATTATACAATTTATGTTAAAGTTGAGAGATTATTTTGCCCTAACCAATGAATAGGGATACATCCCGTTTACAGGTGACACAGAAGCGGGTAAGGGGTAGCAGTTGCTAGGAGTACTTGATTTAACAGTTGACATGTTGATCAAAGAAATGGATGTGGATTTAAGAATGAACATTTCTGTAAGTTCACGTGAAATGTGTATAGTATCGTTGAGCTCATCTACAGTTGTTGCCATTTTTGTTGCCTTTTTTCTAACTGGCACAGGAAGATGTCCCCATTTTAATTCTGCCTACGAAGATGAGATTTACTCTGTTGGTTTTGCAGCTGGGAAAACAGCCCTCAGTGAGCACAACAGCCAACAAATACTGTACGTGAATCACTGAAAGAAACAGAGGATGTCGGCAGCGATTAAAGTTGCGTTTATGCACAAATTCATGGTAGAACTCTTAACGTGTTATGCCTGAGCTCTCTTTTGTAGCTCAGATACTAGTTCATTACAGTAATGCAGGCTTTTTGTGTTTGAGCATGTATTAGTGTTTCAGAGGAACAGACTGACCTTTGCAATATTTCTGAGGTGAACGATGGCAGTTTTCACTTCACTTCAGATTTATTGTCAGACTCAAAGACCACACCTACTACTAAACATTAAAAGCTTTTTATTTACGGTATGATGTAAGACAGTCCTCTTTTACTTTTTACATTTGTCTCTGATTACCATGAGCTAAGTTTTATCTTCAGGATGCTGTGCTCTTGTTCTGTTTATGGGAAATATTAAGTCACATATTACTTGAGGAAGCTGATGCTTTTTATTTAAAATGCCTGAAAAAGAACAGAGCTGTGGTTTGAGCTTAAATTCGTAGTTTGACATCATTAGAGGCAAAGATCCAAGAATTCAAACGTCAAAGGATTAGGATAGATATATAAAAATACATTTCTGTATCTGCAGATGGGTCCTGGATAAATCAGGGCAGTGAAAGAGGACCGTGTTTAGGATTCAACACATGTCTCCTTCACAGCAGTGGGTTAACACTTGGGTGCGTTGTTCAGAATGGACACCAGTTAATTCTAGCATCACTTTCTCACACACACACACACACACTTTCTATATTCTCCCTCGCAAAGGCTTTTATTCTCCATATTTTCAGTCACTCTCATTTTGCGCTTTGTTTCACACAAGATAAAATACATTTCCTCAAATATCAGCAGCCATTGACCTGTGCTACACACACAAATATGCCCACACAGATTTCCTTCCTGATCTCTCACTCAGCCACACTTTTAATGTCTTTGTGCAGATCCTGTCTGTCACTCGGTTTGAAATGAAATGTTGATGTTGCTGCCGTCGTTGCCTCATGTTTTTTGAACGCTACACTCCTGATTTTATCTACAACGAATTATAATCATTTCCAATATCTCCTTTACCCTCTGCCCTTTTTTCTCCTCAGCTGTGCTTGATTTGAAACTCTTGCGCTTCTCTTCAGACACCCCAAACTCTCTGAGCAGATGAGTAATATTCCTACCCTTGGTTAACTCAGTGGCCAGTAGGGCATCCAAGGCCCCAAACAGCTGTTCTATAATTATACAAGCAGCAGGAGGCAGACAATCAATACTCCTTTTACTCTTTTCCTCCGCCCGGGTGGCCTGGTGGTTAGCAAGGCCGCCCTGTAATCAAAAGGTCACAGGTTTAATCCCTGCAACAGCCAAAGTGTCCATCAGCAATCATGTGCTCTGTTGGAGTGCCCTTGACAGTGACATTGCTCACTCATATACTGACCACATTTAAGATATACTGTATATGGAAGGGGAGTTATTGTAGAGGAGGATGATTCCCTCGTCAGTTTCACTGACATGTATTTATGTTTGAGGACTCCTAAATATGAAATGTTTAGTGCCTAAGATGCCTTTGAGACAACAATAGCCCGGGTCTGCACAAAGGTAACAAAATCTGCCCACCAACTTCTATAAAGTTCACTAATGGACATGTTATATCTCATTTACAAAAATCAGAGTGTTACAAGAGTGGGAGTCCAGCAGTTTCCCCGTTTCCAGTCTTAATAGTATATATTATCTATTATTATTATATATTATCTATATAATTTAGATATGAGAGTGGCATTTCTCTTCTCGTCTGTCGGAAAGAAATCAAAGTGTATTTCCCGAAATATCAAACTATTCCTTCATTAATTCATCTTTTTATTGAAGTAGCTCATCCTGCCTGTGAAGCTAGTGTTAGCATAAGCAGCTAAAGTGCAGACTAGTATCTTGCTATATGTGAGATGAAAGTCATGTATTGTATTTACCTTGAAGTTGTCTTTTCTGATTTGAGAAAGATAATCTCTCGTAGGATTGACTTTAACCCCGCAAAGCAGCAAGCATCGTGCTATGTGAGTCTTTGAAGTGTGTAATTATGCCCGCTAGACATTTGATACTACATATGTAGACCACCAGTAATTTGGCCCGCAACTAATGATTGTTTCATCTGACAATTATCTTTTCAATTTGGCCTTTATTATGTCTAATAACTGTCAAAATCTCCATAGTATCCCGGACTCCAAGGTAAAATCTTCAAAATGTTATTTTTAAATGTTTAAACATATTTTGTTCAGAACAATCTAAAACAGAAAAAAAAAATCCTCCCATTGGAGAAGCTGGAGCCAGCCAAATTAATTGATTGATCTTTATTTTGTCACTTAACTAATCTATTAGTCGACTAATTGTTTCAGGCCTGCCAAAAGAATTCAGATTTATGTACTAGAGAAATTACAATGAGATATTAGGATCCCCTGCAACAGAAATTAACAGAGTTTGAAGTGTAGTCTTAAATTTCAGTCAACAGCATAACTGCTGGAACGAGACTGGCTCAGAGCTTTCTTCACCATGTGTCTCAGGTGATTGCACCAAAGGTCTCAACGTTAATTTCAAAGTGATTTTTTAAACCGATACACATAGCTCCTCATAATTGGAGTCTTTATTGTCTGTTTAGAGGTCAAAAATGTCCTGCAGTGGTAATGAAGAGGTTCATAAGTTAAAGAGATCTGTTTAGCATGCTGAATGGAAAGATGTGTGCACAAGCTAGAATATTAAATGTGTGTCTGTGTGTTTCCTACCTGTCCTTGGCTAAGAACACTGAGAAAGTTGAAGTTTCACCTTGAAAATTCATTAATATGCTGAGTCCCAGAACAATGAAATATTTTTTTTTGCCAGTAGGTTGATAAAATCTTGGTTTTCAGCACAACTAAACATGTACCTTATAAGCTGACGTCACTTGTTTTCATAGAAATTAATGCTAAAAGCCACAAGCATAAACAAGCAAGAGAAACATATTGATGTTTTTATTCTTACTGGCCAGGGAGTAAGTTTTAGGACTTATACAAAGATTTGTAGGATGCAGTCACATGCAGCTATATTCTGTCTCTGCCTAAGACCGTTTTCACATTCAATCAGGCGTTGTGAGGATGCGCCGCAGGGTTGTGCAGCGGTGTGGGAGTGTCTGATACTAACCAGTTATCCCAGTTTGAAGACCGATGCAGGCCAAGCCACTGCACTGAGATGAATGTCTTTGTGCTCGCTTGTGGCAGAATTGAACAGCTGATGTACAGTAATCATGGAGCTCTCTTCCATCTTCACAGTTGCTCTGTAAACAGTGGAATATTCAGGTAAACAGCTAATGCTACAGTGTTACAGGTAAAC
>JAVQJL010011874.1:0-17722 GCA_036024295.1 Nannoperca obscura
GGCAACCTGACTGGTCTGCAGCTATGCAGCCCCTTAAACAACAAACTGTGATGCACGGTGTGTTCTGACAGCTTTCTATCAGAACCTGCATTCACTTTTCAGCAGTTTGAGCTACAGTAGCTCTTCTGTTGTATCAGACCACTTGGGCTAGCCTTTGCTCCCCACGCACATCAGTAAGCCTTGGCCGCCCATGACCCTGTTGCCAGTTCCTTTCCTTCCTTGGACCATTTTTGGTCAGTACTGACCACTGCAGACCGGGAACACCCCACAAGAGCTGCAGTTTTGGAGATGTCTGACCCAATCATCCTTGTCAAAGTCGCTCACATCCTTACTCTTGCCCATTTTTCCTGCTTCCAACACATCAACTTCAAGCACTTTGTTCACTTGCTGCCCAATATATCCCACTGTACAGGTGCCATTGTAACAAGATAATCAATGTTCTTCACTTCACCTGTCAGTGCTCATAATGTTATGGCTGATCAGTGTATGTCTGAAGAAAGATGGAAATGATTTGTCCAAGAGTGTTGGAGTTGAGGAATTGGACTCTCTGCTGATTCAACCTTTTTTGTAACTCTAACTTGTGTAGCTGTTGTATTTGTCTCTTCAAATGATTTTATATTATAAGATTTGTATTTAAATGCACATATCTGAAAGGGAGGCATGCAGTATATTAAGAACATACAGCAGTCTACAGGCAGACATTACCAGCCATCATGTAGAACCATCACCTGTCAACTGCAGCAGGAGGAAAAGAATCCTGAATATTTGAATGACAGATAACACGTGGACCTCATTAGGATACAAAATTCCTGTTCCTATTCCCTTTGTTCACATGGAGACAGAAAGGATAAAGGAAAGATAGCTATCGCTTTTATTTTACACTCTATACTGATGTGGGGAATTTGTTTTATCATATCACTTGAATGTGGTTACCTTTGTTTTGTGTTTCCAGCAAGCCTACTGAATGGTTATAGTGAATGACCACTTAAAATGGACAGTGAACTATTTGTGGATGGTAACTTACACAAGGGAAAGTCTAAGATGAGAACAAAATGAGATAAATCAGAAAAATTTGACTGTTGACATTTCGTGTGGCCGTCCTAGACACTGAACCCTAAGTTGCTCCCGATGGAGGCCAACACCGTGGTGCACGCTCACCATTGGTGTGTGAATGGGTCTAATGAGACCAATCTGTACAGGACTTTGGGAACCGTTAATGTTGAAAGTGAAGTCCATTTACATCAGTAACCCTTTGCTCTCAGCTGTGGCTACAAGTGTGTTCATGTTCATGTAGACAGAAATGATCACAGGATTATTTGTTTAATCTTGTACTTTACCATCTTTATTTGTGGAGTCCTTCATCAACAGCTATAATACTGGTCTTTTCCTCCATATCTATTTTGATTAGTTTATGTATTCAATAAAGACTCAAACTCTCCTCCTCATATTTACATTTTTATTTCTAGTTTTTTTTGTGTTGGGATGAATAAAATATCTGTCTGACACAGTTCAACACTCAGTATCACTTAAACCTGTTATTAAAAAACAGTTTTGTGTTTTAAGTTTTTGTTTCAGGGTGAATGTGTTTTTATAGTTTCTATACAGTCTGAATTTCTTATTCTACTTGAAAGCTCCAGAACGAGCGAGTAAGTGGACCTTGAGCTGAGATTGTTTTGTTAACTTCTCTTTCTGGATCAAACTGTTTAGCTCAACTTTTAATCCAAAATGGACGAGAAGCTCTTCAAGTGTTCAGAATAATGACACGTGATATGGTTGAAAGCTCAAGGACGAGCAAGTAAGTGAACCTTGAGCTAAGACTGTTGTGTCAACAGTTTCTATAGTACATTAATTATCAGCAGTGTTTAGCAGCCTGATGTCTGTTTCTCTGAAAGCACTTTTGAAGTTGCTGGTTACCTGTTAGTACCTAAATCAATCGCGAATGGGAGACCAGACAAAAAAAGGACTTAACAAATGAAAGGCCTGGTTTCCTCTACCCCTTATACTCATTAATTACAATTCTGACATCAACTACTAGAAAAATAAAAAAGAGAATCATAGAGATAATCAGATTTTAAACACACTCAAACACACAAAGAACTTCAAACATTTTATGAATCGGTTTTAAAACTGCACAAACTCTCACCATCACATTTCATTTCAACCATGATGTCGTTCTAAATGCTTTGCAGGAAAGAAAGGAACGAGATTACTTTTTAATACTTAACATCTGACTTTGGGCCTTTTCTGTCTCAACAACCTTCATGTCAGGTGTGATCATATTGATAATAGCAGTGATCATATTCAGACAGTAATATTTCCCTTGCACCAGCCTCTGTGACTGTGTTACAGTAAGTTGTTTAAAGAAGTCCACACACATTTAGTCTTTGCTTGGAGAATGCTAATGTTTACTATCAGTTCACACTGTGTGAGTGCTTATTGTTAGCATGGAGCGCTGGAGAGAGCGATCGCCTTCAGGTTTAGTCCGGTCTGAATTTATAGAAAATATGATCATAGAGGCAAAAAGGCACGTTGGCCTCCAGGACAAAATATAAGAGCTGAGCTGAAACAAACAAAACAGATGCAAGTAGCAATGAACACATTACTACAGTGCTCCCTGACTGAAAATGGTAATATTTTCATTAAATCTCAACATAGCAATGTGTGTACTAGATTGTGTGTAGTAGATATTAAATTTTAATTAAAAAAAATTAAAATTATGATCCAAAATTTCATAAAATATCAGTTTCTTGCACAAAAGGAAATTTTAAGCTGCGTAGGCATTACTGTTCTGTGCAGTGTGTCCAGACATGTTTGGGCGAGTTTAACACCATCTCTGACAAGCGATGTGCCGTGGTTCACCTTCAGCTCAGCATGTTTTCCATTGGTAGTTTGTTTTGAGCCTCCAGAACTATCTATATTACAATTTGGAAAGAAGTTCTTAATCACTGCCCCAATACAGATAACAGGAATGAACAGAAACAACATTGATTACCACTGCTAAGACAGTGGTAAGTACCTTAGGCACATCATTGTAATACTTGTTTTTATTGTATGTATGGCCAACAAAATACACATTATACCATAAACCATACACACCATTAGCTATAATACAGGAAACCTCAAGGGTTAGGGTTAGGAAAAGTATTGTGCTAGTACATCCATCCAAATTCTCCCTATTTCATTTTCCCCCAAATTAGCGAACCAAGGCAGGTGATAGATAAAAAAGAAAAAGTAGAATATAATGGCACTGTTAGTAAGGGGACATAGAAACAAGAATACATACAGGGAAAGCACATAGGGAGCAGATGTCCCCTTGTAGCATTCCTATTCATGGTGAGGCTGTATTTCTAAATATTCTATCAACCAAGGTGGTCAGTAAATTAAGGTATGACTCAGGGTAAGTGTAGGTAGGGCTGCAACTAACAATTAATTTCATTATCAATTAATCTGCCCATTATTTTAATGATTGATCAATGAATAATTTAGTCTTTAGTCTGAAAAAAAACCCATCACAGCTTCCCAGAGCCCAAAGTAACATCTTCAGATTGCTTCTTTTGTCCGACCAACAATCCAGAACCCAAAGACTCTTCATTTACTGTCATACAAGACAAAGAAAAGCAGAACATCCTCACATGTAAGAAATTGGAAGCAGCAAATGTTTGACATTGCGTGCTCGAAAAATGACGGTTCATTTTCTAATGGATTAATCAATCGTTGCAGCTCTAGATGTGGGTAATGAGCTAATATATGAGGGAATCCCCATGAACATACAAGGTTAAAGAAGAAGGGAGAAGGGAATGTGGTTGGGGAGGAAGAATAAGGCCACACAGGATGAATATAAAAGGGGAACAACATAATATCAGATGAGTAGATAATAAAACAAAAGATGACAGGCACTGTGAGTCTCCCCTATTATTACACAGGGGTTACACCGATTTAACAACACATTCAATCAGATATTGGTTTTTAATAAAATGCCAGATGTCAGCCAATCAATGTCATCCACCTCCAATGTCATGAATATGACGCAGTTTGATATTGAATGTTAACTTAATTTGATATTTGTAACCACACTGCGTGTCTGTTGGAGGTGTTTCACTTGAATTGAGTGACCTTTTTACCATGTTTTGTGCAGCTACGCATGAATACGCCACACCATCCAATTAACATGCTAAAAATTTTGTTTTGGCGAAGTTTAAAAGCACAAGTTAAAGTTTCCATCCTTAAACACCAGCACCAACCTTTAAACCTCATACTGTACAAGTAAATACTCTCCATATTACAATGTGCTGATGGCAAAGAGGGGCAACTACGACACAGTTAAACCCCTTAACGACAGATCTGATGGTGCCTCATCATCTACATCTGCTGCACCAACTGTTCTCACATGAAATTTGCTGCTCACACCAGTCCATCTGGCAGACTAGTCATGGGCCATTAGTGGTAGAAAATAAACCTGCCATATGTGATAAATGATGGGCATCAAAATCACTGATGAAAATGACACAGATGAGAAAAGAGGGTTGTGTTAACAACACTCCCTTTTTCATATTTTAGAGAATCGGATGGCCACTGAGGTAACGAAATACAAGTATCCCACACAAGGTCTTTAAAAGTGTCTCTTTGTGTCAAAGTCTCCTTTCGTTGTGTCTCTTTTGCTCTGTCTCCAGCCTCAGTCTGGTGACCGATGGGTGTACGTTCACTGTGAGCGCTTTAACATCAGAGAAGGTTTTTGTTGTGGAGGACGTGAATAAGCAGAGCTCCGTTTTCACTGTAAACTGTTGTCGTCAGCGCTGGCTGAGGCCTGATGTTGGGCTGCTTCCTGTTCCTGGTGAACCTCTCTGACGGCTAAGATGCGCGTGAGCATGCTCTGTAGAGTGGTGCCCTCTAATGGTTCAGAGGTGTACCAGTGGGGACTGTTGAGGTCAGAAATGAAAAATTGGAAAGAGAAAGAGGCACCTTTGCATGCTCTTGTCCACAAACAGCACAGACGGTAACATTTGAACTTAAAGTCTGCATTCCTGTCAGTAACCTAAAAAACATTGTATTTGGGCAAATAGGCTGACATGTCAGTAAGGTAATTAGTGACACATTCAAGAAAGACAAATCTGGGTTTCTTTAAGACTGACCTGTGTGTGTGCACATTCTGCTCAGGCTGGAGATAAAACACGTCGGCTGTCTTCTTCACTGACTCTGGGCTGTTAGACAGCAGGAGGACAAAGAGGATACAGTGTTTTATTACACAAAGCATCATTTGTGTAGGTGACTGTAAGTGCTGGTGTCTTCATTTGTTAGTTTGCCTGTGTGTGTGTGTCTCACCATCTTGAGAGGTAGAACTCGTAGAGTCTGACAGGACAGTGCAGAGGGTTGGTGACATTTTCAAGCATCTTCAGGTCTCCCTCGTCCTGTGCCTGCCTTTTTCTTGATCGCTCTAAAAACAGAAATAAGAACCAAAACTCAGCTAGTTGTTGTTTCCAAAGACACCACGCTCTTTGAGAAAGGGAGTCCATTTATAAATCTGGTTTTGATATTTAGAAATAGGGTGAAACTGATGTATAACAAAATGTAACAGTAGTTAATAAGAGTTCTGTATTGAAATTATTTATACATGATATTTTTGTATTAAATAGGCTCCGTTTGAAAATGACTTAAGCTACTGTATAAACAAAGTATTATTACGACTTTAATTTAAAAAGATATTCTAGTTTTATTTTTCCACCACCCACCTGTGTCCTCTTGGCGGGGCGTGGGAGCGCTCCTCTGGTATTGGAGGTAGTGGACTTTGCTGCAGGGTTTGGAGCGTCGGGTGAAGTTGGTAAAGGAGAGGCTTTGGTGCTGCGCCAGCGTGGTGAAGCGGAAGTTCTTGGTGCAGAAGAAGAGCAGCGTGTTGAGCAGCACTATGGGGGAGTAGGCGCCCAGCTGCTTACACTCCCACAGGTAGGCCTCCATAACACGGGAGGAAACGACGCCACCTTGAGGAGAGAAGAACTGAGTGAATCAGAGACTCTTAAATGCCCATGGGTGTCAACTGGCAGCCAGTTCCGGGTGCTTCCATGTCTCCCCCCCCCACAGAATGCTGTGATAGGGTTCAACCTGGCCGTGACTGAATGAATGAAGAGAACTGGATTTAATGTTAATGAATACTGGTAGTTAAATATGTTAAAATCATATATATAATACAAAATTGAAAGAATTTCAGTATTATTACATTAAAGTAAATGGGAAAGTTTTCAATTTACATTCTTTTACCTCAGTAAGGTTTGAGGCACCCTGTCATTTTATAGCAGCAGTCATTGTTATTTTGGCCACTTGGGGGCAGCAAAACAATCTGTAAACAACATTAAAATATAATCAACTTATAAAATTATCTGTCACCATGACAACCACTTTTAGATTACATGTAGTCTTTTGTTATTATAAAAATTAAAATCATTCATTAAAATTGTTCAGTGCAGCTTTAAAGTTGTAGGTTATCTGAATCCAGCATAGGAACGGTGGACTCCCAATAAAAACTATAGAGAGGTTATTACTTAATGTACATACATTGAATAGCTACTACAGATGTTAATGATCCTACCACCAGATAGTAGTTTAGGTTCCCAGAGTCGCAGCATCCCAGTGATGTCGGTGGCAAACTGACTGTACAGCTCGTCAGTAAAAATGTTCTCTATGCGGCCCTTCATGAACAGATGCTGTCCAAAGAAAGGATACACAAAGGAAGGATTCAATAAGCAACACACTAAAATAATCAAGATGGAAACCAGTGACACAATGCCTGTGTGTGTGTGTGTGTGTGTGTGTACCTGCTGTATCCCCAGACAGAGGTAGAAGATGCTGTCTGGGCTGTAGGTCTCTCCATTGGGCCGTCTCACTTCTCTGATGAAGCGAGACAGAGCAAAGCTCAGCTCAGCAGAGTCACACTGAAGGACATCTTCTTTGATATCCACTGGATTGGCTACAAGAGTGAGACCATAAAATACAACTAGTATAACATAAGATCGTTTCCAGCTGAACCAATCGATGGATCACAGATAGAGATATCTTAAAATAAAACTGGAATAATAAAGAGAACTGAGGCTCACATCCTCTCAGCTGTTTGTTTCGTTGTTGGACCCAGCTCTTCCAGGCTTTAACCCCATATAGGTGGTTCAGCTTGGAGGCGGCTGGAGTTGCCACTGGACTGCGCTCCAACGGAACTGTGCGCCTTCGACCCTTGAAAGATAGAAATGCGATGAATTCTGGTTAGTGTGGAAAATGGTTAACACGGCTGAAAGGTTGACTTTCTGGGAGAAGAAAAAGCACTTTTAGGCCAAAATAGTCCGTATTTGAAACATTTTTGTTCTATAAATACATGCAATCTTCAAGAATGTCATGACATCCAAGCACAGGGAGGTGCCCTTTGTTAAAAAGCTTTCTGGAACAGTAAGATCTACTGTCAGCATTCACAGATTCCTATAGCACCATATCACAGAGGCTGATGAAATGAATCTGAGTTTGCCCAAACACTGCTGATCTAACGGGGGAGTCATACCCGTTTCCGGCCAGAGAAACCTTCTCTGGGTCTCTTCACCCCTCGCCGTGGAGCAGATGGCTTCTGATCCGATGATTCTACAAGAAAGATCTCAAGTTGTAGCAACTACATGCTTTCCGGTTTTATTTTACTGGTTTATTTTGGTGTTTAATCGTATAATCTAAATGATATGACGTCTCACCAGATGGGAAGTCAGCCTCCAAGTCCATCACTGGAGATGAGGGTGGTTGATGCTCCACGCTGGTGGTAGGTGGGTCGTTTGTGGTCGCGCTCCCCTCTGGCTGGGGATTAAGTTGGGGAGCAGTTGACTCGGTGCTTCCCTCTGAACTTACAGGAAGTGGCAGTTTGGCTTGTGCTGCTTTTTGAGTCTCCCCATCTTCATGGATTACCGGAGTGACCACCTCTGACTTCATGTCTCCACTTTCAGAGCTGCTCTGCTCTGTAGCAGAAAATAAACACAGATGAGGTGAAATTTGGCTCATTAAGTTTTTGAAATGTGGGTACTTGGGTTGATTATTGTAGCAAAAACATTTAAAGCTTCATATGACTTAAATATCAGGACAAAATGCCCTCACCTGCACTGCACACAGGATCAACTTTCTGTTTTATTTCCTTCACAGCCAAAGGCTCTGATTGGACTGTTGCATCTTTCATGTCCTTGTGCTGTGGTGGTACTACCATGGGCACTGGAACCTGTAGGAAAAACAGGAGTTAACATTTGATTTGCTGCAGCATTCATAGAATTCATAAAATTTCAAATGCCATGAGACGTACAGGCAGGAGCATAGGCATTGGAACAGGTGTGTGCTGGGAGTACATGTTCATGGGCACTGGGATGAAGACTGGTACTGGGATTGGCACCATTAACACCTTCACCTTTTCCTCTCCTGCTGAGGAGCTAACTGAGGGCAGGGCTGGAGGGGAGGGAGAGAGAGAGGCAGAGAGAGAGGGAGAGAGAGAGGGAGGAAGAGAGAAAAAGAAGGGCAAAAAGATAAACAGGAAATAGATACAGTAAGATTATCAAGAACTTTTACATTCTTGAATTGAAAAAAATACATATTAGGCTCATAAACATCTTACCGTCTCACAAAAATCAAAGTGAAAAGAAACTAAAGAAAGAAATGGTACAATAAAATATACAGCTTTTATTGCAGTAAAATCTACTGCTATAAAATATACTATACTATTTACTAAATAAGTAAGTATTATGTAAGTAATTTAGTGTGTGAGTAACCAAAAGGTTTGAGAACATGCAGTCTCTGGGTCATACTTAAAGGCCCCCTCCAGACATATTTTGACAAATTGCTTTATTTGAAAAATAATTAGTCTCTGACGTTATTTTTACAAGACAAGTTAGTATCTTGTTTAAAACTTTGAAATGACATATACTCAGTTAAAAATCTGAATGCAAAATAAAAAAAAACGCTTCAGTGTCAAGTCCATTCAGTGTATGTTCACAGGATGCTTTATGTTTCCACATAACACTTTGAATATTGAACCAGGATTGGCTGCCTCCAAATTGTTTGTGATGTCACAAATCATGCCTGTACGCCCGTCACTGTAAATGGGATTTTCAATGAGCACGCAGAAACTTTTCACTTTCAGCAGATGAATGTGAAAACATTCTTCTAGTGTCAAACTCTGCACACACTTCATTCATCAAGAAACAGATTATTACTTTAAAATTAATAATTATAATACATTTTGTTAATGATATTATTATAGTATGTATCATATAATATATATTATATATATATTGATATTATTACAATAATTAATTCAAAACATTCATGCTGAGAAAGGTTTAGTGCATCTTCCTTATTGCGAACAAAACAAGTTTTTTAAAAGATCTACACATTATATTTATCAACAAGATGCTCTAAAAGTTATCTTGATTCACATCAAAAATCTCCATAAATATGAGAGCATGGTTGAGAACACTGATTATCTCCATCTCATGTGCTTGGTAATGTTAATCTGTAATTCTCACCATTATGAAAACATTTTCTCATGGATCAATAAGTTACAGATTCCAGTATCTCCACTGAATAAAGCATCGTTCATAAAATCTGGCAATGGGTTAACCCTGATATATAGTGTATATATGTACTGTGCATGCATTAGGGATGGAACTCAAAAATGTAAATGAACACAGCTGATTTGACTGTAACACACTTGGATTTAATGAAACATTAGCCGTGACAGTGTCTTACATCGGAGACCTGTGGAATAATTCCCCCCTCACTAATACATCCTTTAAATTATTTGCATCTATAATTATTACATTTATGTATCGAATCTCATTAATTTCAGGGACTTGTGTAAAAATGAGGCTGACCTCCTCCTGGTGTGTCTGTCAGCGACTCTGTCTGGAGAAAGGGGCTGTGTGTGTTTTCTCTCCTCTAATTGTGACACAGCCCACCGTCCTACGTCGCTGCCTCATGGCTCCGGTTTCTTGGGACTTTGTGTCTGATCACTATGGAGGCAACTTTTTGTAAGCTTAAAAAGCTTCCACCTTAAACTGGAATGAATGGTTTCTATGTTAAATTTTTTTTTCTATCTTAAATGATTGATACATATAAATTGTGCTTACTTTATAGCTGTACATATTTCCTGTAATATGCTGCCTGGAGAATGACACTTTTCAAGTCCCTGGAGAGTTTTTTTTAGGCAATTCTCCTTCAATTACCGTGCTAATTATATATTGAATCCTATGTCTTTACATTTAAAGAAACAAATACGTGTAAAGTTTGGTTTAGACTGATGTGTATAAGCGTGTGCGTTAACAGTTTTTACAAGGAGTCGGGTGGAGATTGTATGTGCATTTTCAATGACATTACACTTCATTCGGTACCGATTTAGCGGCAGGTAAATCTGACAAATAACATGAACAAAACAAATTTTACTCTCAATTTAAATTTATTGAAATGTTTTTGCATTTAACGTAATTTTCAGGAGATTTTTTTTTTTAAAACAAAACGCAGTAATGTAACATGAGGAAAACACAAAAACCATGCAGTTACAGTGGAGAAGTGACAAACACCACACACAGGTTGTAAAAAGTAAACAGCAGGGATGTAAAAGGCGTGGAATCAACTCATGTTCAACTCAAATGCTCCAACAGCAGATGGATGAACTCAAGTGAACCTTGGCTCACGTCCTTACCCTTTGTTCACAGTAGTGAGGTACAGCGAGGGATTTTACCTTAAACCTTTATACATCACAAATTCATAATAAACTAAATGTAGCATTAACAGTACAAATAAGTTAACTGAACGTCCAAGTGAATGCGGTTTTCTTCACTTAGGTGCTTACGAAAAATTCAAGTCATTGCAGATTTTGCCTAACGTATACCTGATGGGTGCATTTCAAGTTACAGGTGGGACACCAGGTCAAGAGTGACTGCCGGAGGAACTTCATTTTAACAAAGTTTATTGAGAACATCACAGCTCCATCTCCACGTGAGCCTTGCATCCTCCATCGTGTGTGACTGCCCTTCTAAGGGCAAAATCATCACTTCCTTCCAGAACAGGACCACTCTCGCCATTTATTCAGGGTTCATACATCTCAAATAGATTCAAGCACTTTCAAAGTACCTAAACTTAACATTTCCAGAATGTGGAAGCCTGTTTATTCTATGGAAGAATTAAATCCAATATGGTGCCCTATCTAGACAGAAGTTACACAGTTTATCTACCCTGGGATGGGAACAGTGTAAAAATGAGCCAATGTTTTGCAAAGATTTCCACACACAACACAATAAATGACATAATACTCATTCAGTTCTCAAGTATTTCATTCAAACATGATGCACATTTGGCAGCAGTTCCCTGGATCCAGCTCCATGAAGCTGCATTTCCTTGTTAAGCCCATTTTCAGTTAGATTTGAGCATGAATGGGTTTACCCTCTTGTGTGATGGCATACGTTCAGGAGTTAATTTCATATGAGCAACTGGTCTGGAGTAAGCCTAAACAACGTGGTGTCCCCTTCACAAGAAAAAACTACCTGTGACCTAAGTTTCTCCATGGGCTGCATCTGGACGAGCAGGTAGGCACAAGAGACCCAAGGATCAGGTTGCACACTGGATAAATTGGAAAAGGTCTTTTCAGCATGTAAAAGTGAAATCGTGTCACAGGACAGGACGGGTGGAGGTAGTAAAAACATACCTGGGTGTGTTGTTAAGTGCAAGATCCCATCACAAATAAAGTGGCAGCACAGTCCATTTACACAACATACATAAAGCAAGTGACTGAAACGTTCGATTCAGAAGCCTTAAGACAAATGTGCTTCTGGATCAGCTTTAATGACGTGTTGTGACAAATTCATGAATGAGGTAAATCTTTTACTTCTTGCAGTACGGGTTGTAGGTCAGTGAAGCCCTTAAGGAAGTATCTCAACCTTGTCAGTTAACCTATGAGTTAGGCTGCATTCGGACCAAATCAGGCGCTGCTGTGAAAACTCCAGTCCTGCCCGTTCATTTGAACAGTGTGTTGAGGCGGTGAGGACCGCAGTACATGCCAAAAAAAGATACAACAGAATCAACACCCCGCCGATCAGACCGGAAGAGCAACTTTGTTTATCATGTAGCATTCTGCTGTTGCCGAGCAACTGATGGAAGAGAGACTGATCAGTGACGACTGTACATCAGCTGTTAAAAATGATAAATCACCGTGCAGTCACTTGGCGTTGTATTGCTCTTCACGTTGGGAGTGTTAGTATTTCTACCTGTGTTCCAATCAGCATGGCCATGTAGTGACACTCCCACACTGCACCCAACCCTGTGCCAATAGTGTCACGCTTGATTTTGTCTGAATGCAGCCTTACAGTCCACTTACAATAATCTGCCCTCCCCAAACACTAAATAAATACCATTTAACGGATGAGCATACAGACACCCATGAGTCTGTTCTGCAGAATGGATCATAAATACTGCTATCTTTAGTTTGTTATAAAAAAATACAAGCGCCCCTTTAGGTGCATCATTTCAGTGCAAATACACATCCATGTAATTGCTGTAAACTAATGGGTATTCCTGCCTTTTGGGTTCAACTAAAATCAAACAACAGTAAAAAAAAGGGAAGTTAACGGTCACTAAAGCAGTCTAGGTGTGAACACCAGCAGTTGTTTAATCTTTGTCCGGGGTCACGGAAGAAGACTTCTCATGTCAGCGGATCAGGAGGCTGTGGAGAGAAAAACTCGGGTGACACACTCGACTCTCAAGACGTCCGTTCAATTTACTTGGAAAAAGCACAGCAATGTCAACCGATCTTCAGACACAATATGAATCCTTGATAGTGGACACAGCTGTGGTACAAACAATACCTTTTATATTTTATTAGTTATATATTAGAGTATATCTGAGTAAAATGGTTTGTTATACAGAAGGCTCACCTTGGGTTTCCAGTTCAGGAGCTGTTTTGTAGATCAGTCTGGTGTGGTAGAGTTCAAAACAGGGCACAGGACAGAGGCTGGGCTCTCCTGAACATGTCTTACAGTAATATGACGTCTGCCTCCTCAATGTTCCACTCTGCTCACAATCTTTCATCTCCCTCTCCTTTCTCTGCCCATCATTCTCATCATGCGAGTTCACTCCCTTTGCCTCCTCCGCCTCTTCTTTTGTTCCCCTCGTCGGCTCCTCGTGCCCCTCCTCCATCTTCTGCTTCTTCACCTTCTGCTGCTCTTCTTCCTCCACCCGCTTCCTCTTGTGTTGTGAGCAGACCTTGCAGTCAGTGTCGCTCTCCCTCCTGCCCAGGAAATGGCGCCCCGATAGGCGTGCTGGCACGCCATTACACGCCGGAGTTTGTCCCTGAGGTTTTGGCGACGGCGCTGGAACCGCCGTGGATGCTTCAGCAGATGGCTGGTTGGGTTGCGAGGAGCTATCTAGCAGAACTGGTGCAATTATTGAAACAGCTAGTTGTGAACAACGAATAATTGAATGAACCAAAAAATAAACGGATTAGATTACGTGTAGGAGAGCAGCTACTTCTACTACTACTTTGTTAATGTAAGTATTAGCATTGGCCGATGATAAGCCATACAAAATGTTCTGGAATGAAATGACAAAGAAAAAAAGTTTGCAACTAAATTTAGCACCATTAGTTGTGACAGAAAAGTCTGATATTTTATACTTAATAGAAGATCAATATTAGCCCAGTATAGAAGAACGGTTGTTTTTGCTTTAGTGCCACAGAAACGCTTCACTTCCACCAGCTGTTTGCTTTGAACACGAACACACACGAACGAACACACACACACTCTATGCAGGACCATCAGTGTGTACATAGATAACCAATATAATGTTAGCAGTCAGGGTAGGACAAAAGAAAATTGTATGTCATTGTCAACATCATCTCTATCAGGACAGGTTTTAAAAACGTTCTGTATGAACGATGTGCAGTGAGTACATTTAAGGTCCACCTGACATTTGGACACTCTGTGGTGCATTTTACTGACAGGAAGCTGCTGGAACGCACGCAGTCCAGATGAAACCTGCACACTTAAATCCTGCTGTGCAGCCGTTCTGTGTGAACGAGGCGCGACAAAGCTGAGCAACCCCAAAACTTGTGTTTTTGTAGTTACCTGCTGACGCAGCAGGTGTGGGCAGCTGGCACATGCTCTCTTGGTCCATAGTAAAGGGCCGACACAGAACCGACTTGTTCTTCATCTGCCGTCGACGGGACACAGGCACTCGCATGGCATCCGTCTGAGTACTGGCCTGGACAATAAAAAAATAACAAAAACAGCAAAAATTATTATAAAATGATCATTATTCAAAACCATTATAATAAGGACTAACAGATTTATAACACTTCGTGGATTTCATTATAATGCATCGCAACGTAAACACAAATCTCATTTTTGTATTACTGCTTAGACTCGACATTTTGATGAATTACGCAATCTTATTTAAAAAAATGTTTCAAGTCTGGCTAATAGTTTTTTGGGGGGGTATCTTTGCAAGCCGTTTTTGGCTTCAAACCTCTCCTGCACAATGTTTAAAGTTATTCTTATTCTATTCTTTTTTTTAATATATTGGCAAATAAACTAAAAAAAGACGATCTGATCAAGTGTTTAATAATAAATATTCTGCAGTGGACTGTGTCTTATTACTGACTGGATCTCAAATCTGATTTTGGGGTACTGATTTTGGTACCATTCACAACAGTTTAACGTTTTTGAGTAGAGACCTACAGTTGTATGTAAGGTCTAACCTGAAACAGACACACACTCAGTACATACATGGTCTAGGTTCTTGCCATCAACGCTGGAGGTCGGAAGTGCTGCTACAAAAGAGTAATCAAAAACAACAACACAGTGAGAAATGCATATTATAAATATATATATATATAAACTATTTGATCATTTAACTCTATAATCATAAGTTGATTCAATAGCAAACATTCTAGAAACATTTGAGTAGGAGAGAAGCTGTAAGGAAAAGAGGGAAGCAGCCGGGAAAATATTTGGTCTGCCTTGGTGTGTAAAAGGTTGTGTGTATGAACTGACCCGTCAGAGCAGTATCTGCCGACACACTGGGCTGAGTGGCAGAGCCATTGGCCAGTGACACCACATCGGCTATGACAGGATTCATCTTTGAGGAGTGGTGGGGCTGCGCTGGAGCTGGAGAAAGAAAAATACATTTAATGTTTGAGATTTCTGCTTAAAATTTTTCTCTGCACTCGTCTTAATGGAAGGACTCCAAATCCCGATTTCTGTTCGGCAGTTAATAAAAATTTAGTTCAGCAGCTTTTTGCCATTTGTCTGTTTGCAGAGCGAGATGCAGCTTCATGCAACAGAAAAACTATTGTGTGTGCGGGACTTAATTGTGCTCTGTCTCTATGCCGCTGCCTACACTCCCTTTAAATGGGTTTCCTCCCTCGCTGCTGAAGTGGCCGGGTGACGTTGTGTACCTCATCAGGATTTAACAACCCCTGAATCAGAATCTGATGACAGTTTGTTTGTGGGTTGTTTTGTGCTGTCAGACAGGTTAGCTGAGTTTATACGTTTATTCTTAATGATTAATGCCTTAACATGGCTGATAAAACAATCAACACGGGATTGTGATGACATTTATGTGGATAACAATGATAAACGGACATTTTTTACTCAATATAGATACAATTCTACTGTTAGCTGGAACTTGTGAATAATACAATTTTAGGTGTTTTTAGTAACATGAGCTTGTTGCCATGTTGACTGCTCATGTACTCAAAAGCACACTGAACAACACTGATGCGAGAACACAATTTACCATATGGTGTTTGTGGGGCCGTTCCAGTACCGTTACTGCTGCTGTGTTGGCTTGTCTCAAAATGCAGGTAACAGTACTGCAGCAGGCAGGGCAGGTTGCAGAAATTACGGACTGAGCCCAAACACTGCAGCTTCTCAGTCATGTAGCCCTGTTTCCTACAACTGTCACATCGACCCGTCTGCACAGAGGAGGAGATGAAAGAGAAGATGGAGAATTAAAAAAATAACCAAACTGAACATGCAGTGAGGCGCTCCCCTTGGTTCAATGGCATAGACAGTGGGACATCTCCTTACCCCATAGTAGAGTACAGTGTACTGGGACATGCAGTGAGGTCTACAGAACTCCTCCATCCTGCCTCCATAGTGGCTGTGCAGCATCTTCTGGCTGATGCCGGAGCAGTACGTGCAGGGACGCCAGGGGTGATCCTTGCTACGAGCCGTCAGGTCATGTTTGAAGAGCAGCTTACAGCCTGGAACACAGGATGGGTATTATACCATTTAAATTAACGCACTACAGACACACATTTAGCATATATACATTTAAGCCCATGAGTTGAAGGACACCAATTCAATTTTGTGCCATGATGATTACCAATTTAAAAGCTATGGTACATTATGGCCAGAGTTGCAGTTTGTTAGAATTTGAGGCCAGTTTTGTTAAGACACTAGAATCTGCACCCAGGTGTTGTGAGAGTATCCAATCGGGAGAGAGGCATATTGTCCCAGCCTTGTTAATCTGATATTTTGCATTTGCAATATTATACTTTATTAAGCAACTTTAAGGCTGCGATTCTTGTGCACGGAGACAGAAATATCTAAAACAATGTAGAGGAGAGGGTAAAGGAGAAAAGCCATTTCTATGTTGACTCACTTTCACTGCAGAAAGCCAGGTCCTGTTGGTTGTAGCTGATGGTGTCAAAGAGCACTTTCTCCTGTTTACAGCACTCACACAGCACCAGGATGTTCTTCTGGGTTTTATACTGCTCGCAGCACGTCCTACTACAGAACATAGAAATACGACCCTGCAGGCAAAAATAATAATCAGTAGTATCATCATGGTGAGCGTTGAACTCGACATGCAGCTAGCTATAAAGAAGTTAGGGTTAAGTATTTGTATATATACACACAGATATGCTCCTTACTTGGTGACTGAATAGCAGCGGCTTGAAGTCGAAGTGCTTGCTGCACTGATGGCAGGTCAGCTTGGAGGTGTCACTGGGGCCACCCTCTGCTGATTTCGGGGGCTGACCAGCAGGTGCTCTGGCCTGGGCTTGCCCCGGGACAGAGGGGGAAGACATGGCTGGGTAGGGAGGCACCAGTGGGGGCACTGAGGTATGACTGGGATGGTGGCCCGGGTAGGGGACTGACGATGGGTAGTCCTGAGGGATGGGAGGGACTGAGCTGGCTCCGACAGAGGGCCCTGGTTTGGGGGCGTCTCTGAGAGAGGGGTCCCTGAGAGAGGAGGTTCCATTGATCAGGTCTGGCTGAGAGGTGTTCCCGGACTTCTGTAAGACGTGGAGGGAAAATAACAGTAATGTCAAATCTACAAGACGACAAGGTTTAGACCAAGAGATGCTTCATCAACAACAACTAGATAGAAAAAAGCCTTTACCCTGTATACAGAAACACACTCATAGGAGCAGAAGTTCCGAATGGTGCCGTCCACCATGGCCAGATGATACTGAGGAACAGCCGACACCTTGCACAGGCAGCAGGGGAACGCAGCACCTAAGGGAAAAGAGGAACATTACCAACCGCTAGTCTATATATGTTAAAATAGAGGGTGTAGAATATGGTCCAAACATATTCGGACCCTCTACACCCTCTATTTTTCTACTGTTTATTATTCTTTTTTCAATCACTTTATTGAGCATTGTAACTGTATCAAAAAGCATTTTCCCTTCTGGGATTAATAAAGTATTTCTGATTCTGATTCTGAT